>JAESHU010000096.1:84993-125431 GCA_017639245.1 Myiopsitta monachus | reverse complement strand
TATGTACTCGGACTTTCGGATGGAAAGCATGTAGTGGCACAAAGTATCAACTTTTCCAAGGTTGCTGCTACGCGCAGAAGAGGTCCAGCAGCACCCTTCACTCCTGGCTCTTCATCTCTGGGAGCAGAGGCTTAGCATTTTTTTGCACCCCAACTTTCCTTCAAGAAAGCTGTTAGCAGGCAAACCGAAGTACTCCAGGGCCATTTCACATGAAAGAACATGAGGTTTAGGTTGCACCGCTCAATGCGTAGAGTCAGCTTCAAAGAGGGAGCAGCATCTTTCCAGCACTGCTATTCGTCTCCGTGAGTAGATCCAATCACTCGTGCATGTCAAACAGCTTCAGAATCCCCAGGGGCACCACCAACACATGGACTTTCTTGAGATGAGACGGCGAGGAGTGACAGCAACACTTGTGACGCCATTCGAAATGTTGCTGTGGGCAGATGAGGTCCAGCAGCACCCTTCACTCCTGCCTCCTCATCTCAGGGAGCAGAGGCTTAGCATTCGACCGTCCCAGCTTGCCTTCAAGAAAGCTGTTAGCAGGCACACAGAAGTTCTCCAGGGCCTTTTCACATGAAAGAACATGAGGTTTTTGAAAAGTAGATTGCACCGCTTCAATGCGTAGAGTCAGCTTCAGAGAGGGCAGCATCTTTCGGACGCTACTATTTTTCTGCGGGTTCCGGAACCAAAAATTCGTGGTTGAGAAACTGCTACAGAGTGGCCCGGAGAGCGACCCACGTGTGTACTCGGACTTTCGGACGGAAAGCATGTAGTGGCACAAAGTATCTCCTGTCCGAATGTTGCTGCTACGCGCAGAAGAGGTCCATCTGCACCCTCCACTAATGGCTCCTCATCTCTGGGAGCAGAGGCTTAGCATTTTTTGCATCCCCAAATTGCCCTCAGAAAAGCTGTTAGCAGGGACCTCCCAAGTACTCCAGGGCCTTTGCACATGAAGAACATGAGGTTGTTAAAAAGTAGGTTGCACCGCTCAATGCGTAGAGTCAGCTTCAAAGAGGGAGCAGCATCTTTCCAGCACTGCTATTCGTCTCCGTGAGTAGATCCAATCACTCGTGCATGTCAAACAGCTTCAGAATCCCCAGGGGCACCACCAACACATGGACTTTCTTGAGATGAGACGGCGAGGAGTGACAGCAACACTTGTGACGCCATTCGAAATGTTGCTGTGGGCAGATGAGGTCCAGCTGCACTCTTCACTCCTGCCTCCTCATCTCAGGGAGCAGAGGCTTAGCATTCGACCGTCCCAGCTTGCCTTCAAGAAAGCTGTTAGCAGGCACACCGAAGTTCTCCAGGGCCTTTTCACAAGAAAGTACATGAGATTTAAAATGCACCGCTCAATGCGTAGAGTCAGCTTCAGAGAGGGAGCAGCATCTTTCGGACACTGCTATTTTTCTGCTGGTTCCGAAACCAAAAATTCGTGTATGTGAACTGCTTCAGAGTAGCCCGGAGAGCGACCCATGTATGTACTCGGACTTTCGGAAGGAAAGCATGGAGTATCACAAAGATTCACCATTAAGGAGGTTGCTGCTACGCGCAGAAGAGGTCCATCTGCACCCTCCACTAATGGCTCCTCATCTCTGGGAGCAGAGGCTTAGCATTTTTTTGCATCCCAATTTGCCTTCAGAAAAGCTGTTAGCAGGGACCTCCCAAGTACTCCAGGGCCTTTGCACATGAAGAACATGAGGCTGTTGAAAAGTAGGTTGCACCGCTCAATGCGTAGAGTCAGCTTCAGAGAGGGAGCAGCATCTTTCCTTCACTGCTATTCGTCTCCGTGAGTAGATCCAATCACTCGTGCGTGACAAACAGCTTCAGAATCCCCAGGAGCATGACCAACACATGGACTTTCTTGAGATGAGACGGCGAGGAGTGACAGCAACACTTGTGACGCCATTCGAAATGTTGCTGTGGGCAGAAGAGGTCCAGCAGCACCCTTCACTCCTGGCTCTTCATCTCTGGGAGCAGAGGCTTAGCATTTTTTTTGCATCCCAAATTGCGTTCAAGCAATCTGTTAGCAGGGACCTCCCAAGTACTCCAGGGCCTTTTCACAAGAAAGTAGATGAGATTTAGGTTGCACCGCTCAATGCGTAGAGTCAGCTTCAAAGATGGAGCAGCATCTTTCCTTCACTGCTATTCGTCTCCGTGAGTAGATCCAATCACTCGTGCATGTCAAACAGCTTCAGAATCCCCAGGGGCACCACCAACACATGGATTTTCTTGAGATGAGAAGGCGAGGAGTGACAGCAACACTTGTGACGCCATTCGAAATGTTGCTGTGGGCAGAAGAGGTCCAGCTGCACTCTTCACTCCTGCCTCCTCATCTCAGGGAGCAGAGGCTTAGCATTCGACCGTCCCAGCTTGCCTTCAAGAAAGCTGTTAGCAGGCACACCGAAGTTCTAAAGGGCCTTTTCACAAGAAAGTACATGAGATTTAGGTTGCACCGCTCAATGCGTAGAGTCAGCTTCAGAGAGGGAGCAGCATCTTTCCTGCACTGCTATTCGTCTCCGTGAGTAGATCCAATCACTCGTGCGTGACAAACAGCTTCAGAATCCCCAGGGGCACCACCAACACATGGATTTTCTTGAGATGAGAAGGCGAGGAGTGACAGCAACACTTGTGACGCCATTCGAAATGTTGCTGTGGGCAGAAGAGGTCCAGCAGCATTCTTCACTCCTGCCTCCTCATCTCAGGGAGCAGAGGCTTAGCATTCGACCGTCCCAGCTTGCCTTCAAGAAAGCTGTTAGCAGGCACACCGAAGTTCTCCAGGGCCTTTTCACAAGAAAGTACATGAGATTTAGGTTGCACCGCTCAATGCGTAGAGTCAGCTTCAGAGAGGGAGCAGCATCTTTCCTTCACTGCTATTCGTCTCCGTGAGTAGATGCAATCACTCGTGCGTGACAAACAGCTTCAGAATCCCCAGGAGCACGACCAACACATGGACTTTCTAGAGATGAGACGGCGAGTAGTGACAGCAGCACTTGTGACGCCATTCGAAATGTTGCTGTGGGCAGAAGAGGTCCAGCAGCACCCTTCACTCCTGGCTCTTCATCTCTGGGAGCAGAGGCTTAGCATTTTTTGCATCCCATCTTGCCTTTAGAAAAGCTGTTAGCAGGGACCACCGAAGTACTCCAGGGCCTTTTCACATGAAAGAACATGAGGTTGTTGAAAAGTAGATTGCACCGCTTCAATGCGTAGAGTCAGCTTCAGAGAGGGAGCAGCGTCTTTCGGACACTACTATTTTTCTGCGGATTCCGGAACCAAAAATTCGTGGTTGAGAAACTGCTTCAGAGTGGCCCGGAGAGCGACCCACATGTGTACTCGGACTTTCCGACGGAAAGCATGGAGTGGCACAAAGTATCACCGGTCCGAAGGTTGCTGCTACGCGCAGAAGAGGACCAGCAGCACCCTTCACTCCTGGCTCTTCATCTCTGGGAGCAGAGGCTTAGCATTCGACCGTCCCAACTTGCCTTCAAGAAAGCTGTTAGCAGGCACACCGAAGTTCTCCAGGGCCTTTTCACATGAAAGAACATGAGGTTTAGGTTGCACCGCTCAATGCGTAGAGTCAGCTTCAGAGAGGGAGCAGCATCTTTCGGACACTGCTATTTTTCTGCTGATTATGAAACCAAAAATTCGTGTATGTGAACTGCTTCAGAGTAGCCCGGAGAGCGACCCACGTATGTACTCGGACTTTCGGATGGAAAGCATGTAGTGGCACAAAGTATCAACTTTTCCAAGGTTGCTGCTACGCGCAGAAGAGGTCCAGCAGCACCCTTCACTCCTGGCTCTTCATCTCTGGGAGCAGAGGCTTAGCATTTTTTTGCACCCCAACTTTCCTTCAAGAAAGCTGTTAGCAGGCAAACCGAAGTACTCCAGGGCCATTTCACATGAAAGAACATGAGGTTTAGGTTGCACCGCTCAATGCGTAGAGTCAGCTTCAAAGAGGGAGCAGCATCTTTCCAGCACTGCTATTCGTCTCCGTGAGTAGATCCAATCACTCGTGCATGTCAAACAGCTTCAGAATCCCCAGGGGCACCACCAACACATGGACTTTCTTGAGATGAGACGGCGAGGAGTGACAGCAACACTTGTGACGCCATTCGAAATGTTGCTGTGGGCAGATGAGGTCCAGCAGCACCCTTCACTCCTGCCTCCTCATCTCAGGGAGCAGAGGCTTAGCATTCGACCGTCCCAGCTTGCCTTCAAGAAAGCTGTTAGCAGGCACACAGAAGTTCTCCAGGGCCTTTTCACATGAAAGAACATGAGGTTTTTGAAAAGTAGATTGCACCGCTTCAATGCGTAGAGTCAGCTTCAGAGAGGGAGCAGCATCTTTCGGACGCTACTATTTTTCTGCGGGTTCCGGAACCAAAATTCGTGGTTGAGAAACTGCTACAGAGTGGCCCGGAGAGCGACCCACGTGTGTACTCGGACTTTCGGACGGAAAGCATGTAGTGGCACAAAGTATCTCCTGTCCGAATGTTGCTGCTACGCGCAGAAGAGGTCCATCTGCACCCTCCACTAATGGCTCCTCATCTCTGGGAGCAGAGGCTTAGCATTTTTTGCATCCCCAAATTGCCCTCAGAAAAGCTGTTAGCAGGGACCTCCCAAGTACTCCAGGGCCTTTGCACATGAAGAACATGAGGTTGTTAAAAAGTAGGTTGCACCGCTCAATGCGTAGAGTCAGCTTCAAAGAGGGAGCAGCATCTTTCCAGCACTGCTATTCGTCTCCGTGAGTAGATCCAATCACTCGTGCATGTCAAACAGCTTCAGAATCCCCAGGGGCACCACCAACACATGGACTTTCTTGAGATGAGACGGCGAGGAGTGACAGCAACACTTGTGACGCCATTCGAAATGTTGCTGTGGGCAGATGAGGTCCAGCTGCACTCTTCACTCCTGCCTCCTCATCTCAGGGAGCAGAGGCTTAGCATTCGACCGTCCCAGCTTGCCTTCAAGAAAGCTGTTAGCAGGCACACCGAAGTTCTCCAGGGCCTTTTCACAAGAAAGTACATGAGATTTAAAATGCACCGCTCAATGCGTAGAGTCAGCTTCAGAGAGGGAGCAGCATCTTTCGGACACTGCTATTTTTCTGCTGGTTCCGAAACCAAAAATTCGTGTATGTGAACTGCTTCAGAGTAGCCCGGAGAGCGACCCATGTATGTACTCGGACTTTCGGAAGGAAAGCATGGAGTATCACAAAGATTCACCATTAAGGAGGTTGCTGCTACGCGCAGAAGAGGTCCATCTGCACCCTCCACTAATGGCTCCTCATCTCTGGGAGCAGAGGCTTAGCATTTTTTTGCATCCCAATTTGCCTTCAGAAAAGCTGTTAGCAGGGACCTCCCAAGTACTCCAGGGCCTTTGCACATGAAGAACATGAGGCTGTTGAAAAGTAGGTTGCACCGCTCAATGCGTAGAGTCAGCTTCAGAGAGGGAGCAGCATCTTTCCTTCACTGCTATTCGTCTCCGTGAGTAGATCCAATCACTCGTGCGTGACAAACAGCTTCAGAATCCCCAGGAGCATGACCAACACATGGACTTTCTTGAGATGAGACGGCGAGGAGTGACAGCAACACTTGTGACGCCATTCGAAATGTTGCTGTGGGCAGAAGAGGTCCAGCAGCACCCTTCACTCCTGGCTCTTCATCTCTGGGAGCAGAGGCTTAGCATTTTTTTTGCATCCCAAATTGCGTTCAAGCAATCTGTTAGCAGGGACCTCCCAAGTACTCCAGGGCCTTTTCACAAGAAAGTAGATGAGATTTAGGTTGCACCGCTCAATGCGTAGAGTCAGCTTCAAAGACGGAGCAGCATCTTTCCTTCACTGCTATTCGTCTCCGTGAGTAGATCCAATCACTCGTGCATGTCAAACAGCTTCAGAATCCCCAGGGGCACCACCAACACATGGACTTTCTTGAGATGAGACGGCGAGGAGTGACAGCAACACTTGTGACGCCATTCGAAATGTTGCTGTGGGCAGATGAGGTCCAGCTGCACTCTTCACTCCTGCCTCCTCATCTCAGGGAGCAGAGGCTTAGCATTCGACCGTCCCAGCTTGCCTTCAAGAAAGCTGTTAGCAGGCACACCGAAGTTCTCCAGGGCCTTTTCACAAGAAAGTACATGAGATTTAAAATGCACCGCTCAATGCGTAGAGTCAGCTTCAGAGAGGGAGCAGCATCTTTCGGACACTGCTATTTTTCTGCTGGTTCCGAAACCAAAAATTCGTGTATGTGAACTGCTTCAGAGTAGCCCGGAGAGCGACCCATGTATGTACTCGGACTTTCGGAAGGAAAGCATGGAGTATCACAAAGATTCACCATTAAGGAGGTTGCTGCTACGCGCAGAAGAGGTCCATCTGCACCCTCCACTAATGGCTCCTCATCTCTGGGAGCAGAGGCTTAGCATTTTTTTGCATCCCAATTTGCCTTCAGAAAAGCTGTTAGCAGGGACCTCCCAAGTACTCCAGGGCCTTTGCACATGAAGAACATGAGGCTGTTGAAAAGTAGGTTGCACCGCTCAATGCGTAGAGTCAGCTTCAGAGAGGGAGCAGCATCTTTCCTTCACTGCTATTCGTCTCCGTGAGTAGATCCAATCACTCGTGCGTGACAAACAGCTTCAGAATCCCCAGGAGCATGACCAACACATGGACTTTCTTGAGATGAGACGGCGAGGAGTGACAGCAACACTTGTGAAGCCATTCGAAATGTTGCTGTGGTCAGAAGAGGTCCAGCAGCACCCTTCACTCCTGCCTCCTCATCTCAGGGAGCAGAGGCTTAGCATTTTTTTGCATCCCAAATTGCCTTCAAGAAAGCTGTTAGCAGGGACCTCCCAAGTACTCCAGGGCCTTTGCACATGAAAGTAGATGAGGTTTAGGTTGCACCGCTCAATGCGTAGAGTCAGCTTCAAAGAGGGAGCAGCATCTTTCCAGCACTGCTATTCGTCTCCGTGAGTAGATCCAATCACTCGTGCGTGTCAAACAGCTTCAGAATCCCCAGGGGCACCACCAACACATGAATTTTCTTGAGATGAGAAGGCGAGGATGGACAGCAACACTTGTGACGCCATTCGAAATGTTGCTGTGGGCAGAAGAGGTCCAGCTGCACTCTTCACTCCTGCCTCCTCATCTCAGGGAGCAGAGGCTTAGCATTCGACCGTCCCAGCTTGCCTTCAAGAAAGCTGTTAGCAGGCACACCGAAGTTCTCCAGGGCCTTTTCACAAGAAAGTACATGAGATTTAGGTTGCACCGCTCAATGCGTAGAGTCAGCTTCAGAGAGGGAGCAGCATCTTTCCTTCACTGCTATTCGTCTCCGTGAGTAGATGCAATCACTCGTGCGTGACAAACAGCTTCAGAATCCCCAGGAGCACGACCAACACATGGACTTTCTAGAGATGAGACGGCGAGTAGTGACAGCAGCACTTGTGACGCCATTCGAAATGTTGCTGTGGGCAGAAGAGGTCCAGCAGCACCCTTCACTCCTGGCTCTTCATCTCTGGGAGCAGAGGCTTAGCATTTTTTTGCATCCCATCTTGCCTTTAGAAAAGCTGTTAGCAGGGACCACCGAAGTACTCCAGGGCCTTTTCACATGAAAGAACATGAGGTTGTTGAAAAGTAGATTGCACCGCTTCAATGCGTAGAGTCAGCTTCAGAGAGGGAGCAGCGTCTTTCGGACACTACTATTTTTCTGCGGATTCCGGAACCAAAAATTCGTGGTTGAGAAACTGCTTCAGAGTGGCCCGGAGAGCGACCCACATGTGTACTCGGACTTTCCGACGGAAAGCATGGAGTGGCACAAAGTATCACCGGTCCGAAGGTTGCTGCTACGCGCAGAAGAGGACCAGCAGCACCCTTCACTCCTGGCTCTTCATCTCTGGGAGCAGAGGCTTAGCATTCGACCGTCCCAACTTGCCTTCAAGAAAGCTGTTAGCAGGCACACCGAAGTTCTCCAGGGCCTTTTCACATGAAAGAACATGAGGTTTAGGTTGCACCGCTCAATGCGTAGAGTCAGCTTCAGAGAGGGAGCAGCATCTTTCGGACACTGCTATTTTTCTGCTGATTATGAAACCAAAAATTCGTGTATGTGAACTGCTTCAGAGTAGCCCGGAGAGCGACCCACGTATGTACTCGGACTTTCGGATGGAAAGCATGTAGTGGCACAAAGTATCAACTTTTCCAAGGTTGCTGCTACGCGCAGAAGAGGTCCAGCAGCACCCTTCACTCCTGGCTCTTCATCTCTGGGAGCAGAGGCTTAGCATTTTTTTGCACCCCAACTTTCCTTCAAGAAAGCTGTTAGCAGGCAAACCGAAGTACTCCAGGGCCATTTCACATGAAAGAACATGAGGTTTAGGTTGCACCGCTCAATGCGTAGAGTCAGCTTCAAAGAGGGAGCAGCATCTTTCCAGCACTGCTATTCGTCTCCGTGAGTAGATCCAATCACTCGTGCATGTCAAACAGCTTCAGAATCCCCAGGGGCACCACCAACACATGGACTTTCTTGAGATGAGACGGCGAGGAGTGACAGCAACACTTGTGACGCCATTCGAAATGTTGCTGTGGGCAGATGAGGTCCAGCAGCACCCTTCACTCCTGCCTCCTCATCTCAGGGAGCAGAGGCTTAGCATTCGACCGTCCCAGCTTGCCTTCAAGAAAGCTGTTAGCAGGCACACAGAAGTTCTCCAGGGCCTTTTCACATGAAAGAACATGAGGTTTTTGAAAAGTAGATTGCACCGCTTCAATGCGTAGAGTCAGCTTCAGAGAGGGAGCAGCATCTTTCGGACGCTACTATTTTTCTGCGGGTTCCGGAACCAAAAATTCGTGGTTGAGAAACTGCTACAGAGTGGCCCGGAGAGCGACCCACGTGTGTACTCGGACTTTCGGACGGAAAGCATGTAGTGGCACAAAGTATCTCCTGTCCGAATGTTGCTGCTACGCGCAGAAGAGGTCCATCTGCACCCTCCACTAATGGCTCCTCATCTCTGGGAGCAGAGGCTTAGCATTTTTTGCATCCCCAAATTGCCCTCAGAAAAGCTGTTAGCAGGGACCTCCCAAGTACTCCAGGGCCTTTGCACATGAAGAACATGAGGTTGTTAAAAAGTAGGTTGCACCGCTCAATGCGTAGAGTCAGCTTCAAAGAGGGAGCAGCATCTTTCCAGCACTGCTATTCGTCTCCGTGAGTAGATCCAATCACTCGTGCATGTCAAACAGCTTCAGAATCCCCAGGGGCACCACCAACACATGGACTTTCTTGAGATGAGACGGCGAGGAGTGACAGCAACACTTGTGACGCCATTCGAAATGTTGCTGTGGGCAGATGAGGTCCAGCTGCACTCTTCACTCCTGCCTCCTCATCTCAGGGAGCAGAGGCTTAGCATTCGACCGTCCCAGCTTGCCTTCAAGAAAGCTGTTAGCAGGCACACCGAAGTTCTCCAGGGCCTTTTCACAAGAAAGTACATGAGATTTAAAATGCACCGCTCAATGCGTAGAGTCAGCTTCAGAGAGGGAGCAGCATCTTTCGGACACTGCTATTTTTCTGCTGGTTCCGAAACCAAAAATTCGTGTATGTGAACTGCTTCAGAGTAGCCCGGAGAGCGACCCATGTATGTACTCGGACTTTCGGAAGGAAAGCATGGAGTATCACAAAGATTCACCATTAAGGAGGTTGCTGCTACGCGCAGAAGAGGTCCATCTGCACCCTCCACTAATGGCTCCTCATCTCTGGGAGCAGAGGCTTAGCATTTTTTTGCATCCCAATTTGCCTTCAGAAAAGCTGTTAGCAGGGACCTCCCAAGTACTCCAGGGCCTTTGCACATGAAGAACATGAGGCTGTTGAAAAGTAGGTTGCACCGCTCAATGCGTAGAGTCAGCTTCAGAGAGGGAGCAGCATCTTTCCTTCACTGCTATTCGTCTCCGTGAGTAGATCCAATCACTCGTGCGTGACAAACAGCTTCAGAATCCCCAGGAGCATGACCAACACATGGACTTTCTTGAGATGAGACGGCGAGGAGTGACAGCAACACTTGTGACGCCATTCGAAATGTTGCTGTGGGCAGAAGAGGTCCAGCAGCACCCTTCACTCCTGGCTCTTCATCTCTGGGAGCAGAGGCTTAGCATTTTTTTTGCATCCCAAATTGCGTTCAAGCAATCTGTTAGCAGGGACCTCCCAAGTACTCCAGGGCCTTTTCACAAGAAAGTAGATGAGATTTAGGTTGCACCGCTCAATGCGTAGAGTCAGCTTCAAAGATGGAGCAGCATCTTTCCTTCACTGCTATTCGTCTCCGTGAGTAGATCCAATCACTCGTGCATGTCAAACAGCTTCAGAATCCCCAGGGGCACCACCAACACATGGATTTTCTTGAGATGAGAAGGCGAGGAGTGACAGCAACACTTGTGACGCCATTCGAAATGTTGCTGTGGGCAGAAGAGGTCCAGCTGCACTCTTCACTCCTGCCTCCTCATCTCAGGGAGCAGAGGCTTAGCATTCGACCGTCCCAGCTTGCCTTCAAGAAAGCTGTTAGCAGGCACACCGAAGTTCTAAAGGGCCTTTTCACAAGAAAGTACATGAGATTTAGGTTGCACCGCTCAATGCGTAGAGTCAGCTTCAGAGAGGGAGCAGCATCTTTCCTGCACTGCTATTCGTCTCCGTGAGTAGATCCAATCACTCGTGCGTGACAAACAGCTTCAGAATCCCCAGGGGCACCACCAACACATGGATTTTCTTGAGATGAGAAGGCGAGGAGTGACAGCAACACTTGTGACGCCATTCGAAATGTTGCTGTGGGCAGAAGAGGTCCAGCAGCATTCTTCACTCCTGCCTCCTCATCTCAGGGAGCAGAGGCTTAGCATTCGACCGTCCCAGCTTGCCTTCAAGAAAGCTGTTAGCAGGCACACCGAAGTTCTCCAGGGCCTTTTCACAAGAAAGTACATGAGATTTAGGTTGCACCGCTCAATGCGTAGAGTCAGCTTCAGAGAGGGAGCAGCATCTTTCCTTCACTGCTATTCGTCTCCGTGAGTAGATGCAATCACTCGTGCGTGACAAACAGCTTCAGAATCCCCAGGAGCACGACCAACACATGGACTTTCTAGAGATGAGACGGCGAGTAGTGACAGCAGCACTTGTGACGCCATTCGAAATGTTGCTGTGGGCAGAAGAGGTCCAGCAGCACCCTTCACTCCTGGCTCTTCATCTCTGGGAGCAGAGGCTTAGCATTTTTTTGCATCCCATCTTGCCTTTAGAAAAGCTGTTAGCAGGGACCACCGAAGTACTCCAGGGCCTTTTCACATGAAAGAACATGAGGTTGTTGAAAAGTAGATTGCACCGCTTCAATGCGTAGAGTCAGCTTCAGAGAGGGAGCAGCGTCTTTCGGACACTACTATTTTTCTGCGGATTCCGGAACCAAAAATTCGTGGTTGAGAAACTGCTTCAGAGTGGCCCGGAGAGCGACCCACATGTGTACTCGGACTTTCCGACGGAAAGCATGGAGTGGCACAAAGTATCACCGGTCCGAAGGTTGCTGCTACGCGCAGAAGAGGACCAGCAGCACCCTTCACTCCTGGCTCTTCATCTCTGGGAGCAGAGGCTTAGCATTCGACCGTCCCAACTTGCCTTCAAGAAAGCTGTTAGCAGGCACACCGAAGTTCTCCAGGGCCTTTTCACATGAAAGAACATGAGGTTTAGGTTGCACCGCTCAATGCGTAGAGTCAGCTTCAGAGAGGGAGCAGCATCTTTCGGACACTGCTATTTTTCTGCTGATTATGAAACCAAAAATTCGTGTATGTGAACTGCTTCAGAGTAGCCCGGAGAGCGACCCACGTATGTACTCGGACTTTCGGATGGAAAGCATGTAGTGGCACAAAGTATCAACTTTTCCAAGGTTGCTGCTACGCGCAGAAGAGGTCCAGCAGCACCCTTCACTCCTGGCTCTTCATCTCTGGGAGCAGAGGCTTAGCATTTTTTTGCACCCCAACTTTCCTTCAAGAAAGCTGTTAGCAGGCAAACCGAAGTACTCCAGGGCCATTTCACATGAAAGAACATGAGGTTTAGGTTGCACCGCTCAATGCGTAGAGTCAGCTTCAAAGAGGGAGCAGCATCTTTCCAGCACTGCTATTCGTCTCCGTGAGTAGATCCAATCACTCGTGCATGTCAAACAGCTTCAGAATCCCCAGGGGCACCACCAACACATGGACTTTCTTGAGATGAGACGGCGAGGAGTGACAGCAACACTTGTGACGCCATTCGAAATGTTGCTGTGGGCAGATGAGGTCCAGCAGCACCCTTCACTCCTGCCTCCTCATCTCAGGGAGCAGAGGCTTAGCATTCGACCGTCCCAGCTTGCCTTCAAGAAAGCTGTTAGCAGGCACACAGAAGTTCTCCAGGGCCTTTTCACATGAAAGAACATGAGGTTTTTGAAAAGTAGATTGCACCGCTTCAATGCGTAGAGTCAGCTTCAGAGAGGGAGCAGCATCTTTCGGACGCTACTATTTTTCTGCGGGTTCCGGAACCAAAAATTCGTGGTTGAGAAACTGCTACAGAGTGGCCCGGAGAGCGACCCACGTGTGTACTCGGACTTTCGGACGGAAAGCATGTAGTGGCACAAAGTATCTCCTGTCCGAATGTTGCTGCTACGCGCAGAAGAGGTCCATCTGCACCCTCCACTAATGGCTCCTCATCTCTGGGAGCAGAGGCTTAGCATTTTTTGCATCCCCAAATTGCCCTCAGAAAAGCTGTTAGCAGGGACCTCCCAAGTACTCCAGGGCCTTTGCACATGAAGAACATGAGGTTGTTAAAAAGTAGGTTGCACCGCTCAATGCGTAGAGTCAGCTTCAAAGAGGGAGCAGCATCTTTCCAGCACTGCTATTCGTCTCCGTGAGTAGATCCAATCACTCGTGCATGTCAAACAGCTTCAGAATCCCCAGGGGCACCACCAACACATGGACTTTCTTGAGATGAGACGGCGAGGAGTGACAGCAACACTTGTGACGCCATTCGAAATGTTGCTGTGGGCAGAAGAGGTCCAGCTGCACTCTTCACTCCTGCCTCCTCATCTCAGGGAGCAGAGGCTTAGCATTCGACCGTCCCAGCTTGCCTTCAAGAAAGCTGTTAGCAGGCACACCGAAGTTCTCCAGGGCCTTTTCACAAGAAAGTACATGAGATTTAGGTTGCACCGCTCAATGCGTAGAGTCAGCTTCAGAGAGGGAGCAGCATCTTTCC
This sequence comes from Myiopsitta monachus, assembly GCA_017639245.1. Taxonomy (NCBI): domain Eukaryota; kingdom Metazoa; phylum Chordata; class Aves; order Psittaciformes; family Psittacidae; genus Myiopsitta; species Myiopsitta monachus. Next base: position 112,217 of record JAESHU010000096.1, on the reverse strand, counting down.
TTCACTGCTATTCGTCTCCGTGAGTAGATGCAATCACTCGTGCGTGACAAACAGCTTCAGAATCCCCAGGAGCACGACCAACACATGGACTTTCTAGAGATGAGACGGCGAGTAGTGACAGCAGCACTTGTGACGCCATTCGAAATGTTGCTGTGGGCAGAAGAGGTCCAGCAGCACCCTTCACTCCTGGCTCTTCATCTCTGGGAGCAGAGGCTTAGCATTTTTTTGCATCCCATCTTGCCTTTAGAAAAGCTGTTAGCAGGGACCACCGAAGTACTCCAGGGCCTTTTCACATGAAAGAACATGAGGTTGTTGAAAAGTAGATTGCACCGCTTCAATGCGTAGAGTCAGCTTCAGAGAGGGAGCAGCGTCTTTCGGACACTACTATTTTTCTGCGGATTCCGGAACCAAAAATTCGTGGTTGAGAAACTGCTTCAGAGTGGCCCGGAGAGCGACCCACATGTGTACTCGGACTTTCCGACGGAAAGCATGGAGTGGCACAAAGTATCACCGGTCCGAAGGTTGCTGCTACGCGCAGAAGAGGACCAGCAGCACCCTTCACTCCTGGCTCTTCATCTCTGGGAGCAGAGGCTTAGCATTCGACCGTCCCAACTTGCCTTCAAGAAAGCTGTTAGCAGGCACACCGAAGTTCTCCAGGGCCTTTTCACATGAAAGAACATGAGGTTTAGGTTGCACCGCTCAATGCGTAGAGTCAGCTTCAGAGAGGGAGCAGCATCTTTCGGACACTGCTATTTTTCTGCTGATTATGAAACCAAAAATTCGTGTATGTGAACTGCTTCAGAGTAGCCCGGAGAGCGACCCACGTATGTACTCGGACTTTCGGATGGAAAGCATGTAGTGGCACAAAGTATCAACTTTTCCAAGGTTGCTGCTACGCGCAGAAGAGGTCCAGCAGCACCCTTCACTCCTGGCTCTTCATCTCTGGGAGCAGAGGCTTAGCATTTTTTTGCACCCCAACTTTCCTTCAAGAAAGCTGTTAGCAGGCAAACCGAAGTACTCCAGGGCCATTTCACATGAAAGAACATGAGGTTTAGGTTGCACCGCTCAATGCGTAGAGTCAGCTTCAAAGAGGGAGCAGCATCTTTCCAGCACTGCTATTCGTCTCCGTGAGTAGATCCAATCACTCGTGCATGTCAAACAGCTTCAGAATCCCCAGGGGCACCACCAACACATGGACTTTCTTGAGATGAGACGGCGAGGAGTGACAGCAACACTTGTGACGCCATTCGAAATGTTGCTGTGGGCAGATGAGGTCCAGCAGCACCCTTCACTCCTGCCTCCTCATCTCAGGGAGCAGAGGCTTAGCATTCGACCGTCCCAGCTTGCCTTCAAGAAAGCTGTTAGCAGGCACACAGAAGTTATCCAGGGCCTTTTCACATGAAAGAACATGAGGTTTTTGAAAAGTAGATTGCACCGCTTCAATGCGTAGAGTCAGCTTCAGAGAGGGAGCAGCATCTTTCGGACGCTACTATTTTTCTGCGGGTTCCGGAACCAAAAATTCGTGGTTGAGAAACTGCTACAGAGTGGCCCGGAGAGCGACCCACGTGTGTACTCGGACTTTCGGACGGAAAGCATGTAGTGGCACAAAGTATCTCCTGTCCGAATGTTGCTGCTACGCGCAGAAGAGGTCCATCTGCACCCTCCACTAATGGCTCCTCATCTCTGGGAGCAGAGGCTTAGCATTTTTTGCATCCCCAAATTGCCCTCAGAAAAGCTGTTAGCAGGGACCTCCCAAGTACTCCAGGGCCTTTGCACATGAAGAACATGAGGTTGTTAAAAAGTAGGTTGCACCGCTCAATGCGTAGAGTCAGCTTCAAAGAGGGAGCAGCATCTTTCCAGCACTGCTATTCGTCTCCGTGAGTAGATCCAATCACTCGTGCATGTCAAACAGCTTCAGAATCCCCAGGGGCACCACCAACACATGGACTTTCTTGAGATGAGACGGCGAGGAGTGACAGCAACACTTGTGACGCCATTCGAAATGTTGCTGTGGGCAGATGAGGTCCAGCTGCACTCTTCACTCCTGCCTCCTCATCTCAGGGAGCAGAGGCTTAGCATTCGACCGTCCCAGCTTGCCTTCAAGAAAGCTGTTAGCAGGCACACCGAAGTTCTCCAGGGCCTTTTCACAAGAAAGTACATGAGATTTAAAATGCACCGCTCAATGCGTAGAGTCAGCTTCAGAGAGGGAGCAGCATCTTTCGGACACTGCTATTTTTCTGCTGGTTCCGAAACCAAAAATTCGTGTATGTGAACTGCTTCAGAGTAGCCCGGAGAGCGACCCATGTATGTACTCGGACTTTCGGAAGGAAAGCATGGAGTATCACAAAGATTCACCATTAAGGAGGTTGCTGCTACGCGCAGAAGAGGTCCATCTGCACCCTCCACTAATGGCTCCTCATCTCTGGGAGCAGAGGCTTAGCATTTTTTTGCATCCCAATTTGCCTTCAGAAAAGCTGTTAGCAGGGACCTCCCAAGTACTCCAGGGCCTTTGCACATGAAGAACATGAGGCTGTTGAAAAGTAGGTTGCACCGCTCAATGCGTAGAGTCAGCTTCAGAGAGGGAGCAGCATCTTTCCTTCACTGCTATTCGTCTCCGTGAGTAGATCCAATCACTCGTGCGTGACAAACAGCTTCAGAATCCCCAGGAGCATGACCAACACATGGACTTTCTTGAGATGAGACGGCGAGGAGTGACAGCAACACTTGTGACACCATTCGAAATGTTGCTGTGGGCAGAAGAGGTCCAGCAGCACCCTTCACTCCTGGCTCTTCATCTCTGGGAGCAGAGGCTTAGCATTTTTTTTGCATCCCAAATTGCGTTCAAGCAATCTGTTAGCAGGGACCTCCCAAGTACTCCAGGGCCTTTTCACAAGAAAGTAGATGAGATTTAGGTTGCACCGCTCAATGCGTAGAGTCAGCTTCAAAGATGGAGCAGCATCTTTCCTTCACTGCTATTCGTCTCCGTGAGTAGATCCAATCACTCGTGCATGTCAAACAGCTTCAGAATCCCCAGGGGCACCACCAACACATGGATTTTCTTGAGATGAGAAGGCGAGGAGTGACAGCAACACTTGTGACGCCATTCGAAATGTTGCTGTGGGCAGAAGAGGTCCAGCTGCACTCTTCACTCCTGCCTCCTCATCTCAGGGAGCAGAGGCTTAGCATTCGACCGTCCCAGCTTGCCTTCAAGAAAGCTGTTAGCAGGCACACCGAAGTTCTAAAGGGCCTTTTCACAAGAAAGTACATGAGATTTAGGTTGCACCGCTCAATGCGTAGAGTCAGCTTCAGAGAGGGAGCAGCATCTTTCCTGCACTGCTATTCGTCTCCGTGAGTAGATCCAATCACTCGTGCGTGACAAACAGCTTCAGAATCCCCAGGGGCACCACCAACACATGGATTTTCTTGAGATGAGAAGGCGAGGAGTGACAGCAACACTTGTGACGCCATTCGAAATGTTGCTGTGGGCAGAAGAGGTCCAGCAGCATTCTTCACTCCTGCCTCCTCATCTCAGGGAGCAGAGGCTTAGCATTCGACCGTCCCAGCTTGCCTTCAAGAAAGCTGTTAGCAGGCACACCGAAGTTCTCCAGGGCCTTTTCACAAGAAAGTACATGAGATTTAGGTTGCACCGCTCAATGCGTAGAGTCAGCTTCAGAGAGGGAGCAGCATCTTTCCTTCACTGCTATTCGTCTCCGTGAGTAGATGCAATCACTCGTGCGTGACAAACAGCTTCAGAATCCCCAGGAGCACGACCAACACATGGACTTTCTAGAGATGAGACGGCGAGTAGTGACAGCAGCACTTGTGACGCCATTCGAAATGTTGCTGTGGGCAGAAGAGGTCCAGCAGCACCCTTCACTCCTGGCTCTTCATCTCTGGGAGCAGAGGCTTAGCATTTTTTTGCATCCCATCTTGCCTTTAGAAAAGCTGTTAGCAGGGACCACCGAAGTACTCCAGGGCCTTTTCACATGAAAGAACATGAGGTTGTTGAAAAGTAGATTGCACCGCTTCAATGCGTAGAGTCAGCTTCAGAGAGGGAGCAGCGTCTTTCGGACACTACTATTTTTCTGCGGATTCCGGAACCAAAAATTCGTGGTTGAGAAACTGCTTCAGAGTGGCCCGGAGAGCGACCCACATGTGTACTCGGACTTTCCGACGGAAAGCATGGAGTGGCACAAAGTATCACCGGTCCGAAGGTTGCTGCTACGCGCAGAAGAGGACCAGCAGCACCCTTCACTCCTGGCTCTTCATCTCAGGGAGCAGAGGCTTAGCATTCGACCGTCCCAACTTGCCTTCAAGAAGGCTGTTAGCAGGCACACCGAAGTTCTCCAGGGCCTTTTCACATGAAAGAACATGAGGTTTAGGTTGCACCGCTCAATGCGTAGAGTCAGCTTCAGAGAGGGAGCAGCATCTTTCGGACACTGCTATTTTTCTGCTGATTATGAAACCAAAAATTCGTGTATGTGAACTGCTTCAGAGTAGCCCGGAGAGCGACCCACGTATGTACTCGGACTTTCGGATGGAAAGCATGTAGTGGCACAAAGTATCAACTTTTCCAAGGTTGCTGCTACGCGCAGAAGAGGTCCAGCAGCACCCTTCACTCCTGGCTCTTCATCTCTGGGAGCAGAGGCTTAGCATTTTTTTGCACCCCAACTTTCCTTCAAGAAAGCTGTTAGCAGGCAAACCGAAGTACTCCAGGGCCATTTCACATGAAAGAACATGAGGTTTAGGTTGCACCGCTCAATGCGTAGAGTCAGCTTCAAAGAGGGAGCAGCATCTTTCCAGCACTGCTATTCGTCTCCGTGAGTAGATCCAATCACTCGTGCATGTCAAACAGCTTCAGAATCCCCAGGGGCACCACCAACACATGGACTTTCTTGAGATGAGACGGCGAGGAGTGACAGCAACACTTGTGACGCCATTCGAAATGTTGCTGTGGGCAGATGAGGTCCAGCAGCACCCTTCACTCCTGCCTCCTCATCTCAGGGAGCAGAGGCTTAGCATTCGACCGTCCCAGCTTGCCTTCAAGAAAGCTGTTAGCAGGCACACAGAAGTTCTCCAGGGCCTTTTCACATGAAAGAACATGAGGTTTTTGAAAAGTAGATTGCACCGCTTCAATGCGTAGAGTCAGCTTCAGAGAGGGAGCAGCATCTTTCGGACGCTACTATTTTTCTGCGGGTTCCGGAACCAAAAATTCGTGGTTGAGAAACTGCTACAGAGTGGCCCGGAGAGCGACCCACGTGTGTACTCGGACTTTCGGACGGAAAGCATGTAGTGGCACAAAGTATCTCCTGTCCGAATGTTGCTGCTACGCGCAGAAGAGGTCCATCTGCACCCTCCACTAATGGCTCCTCATCTCTGGGAGCAGAGGCTTAGCATTTTTTGCATCCCCAAATTGCCCTCAGAAAAGCTGTTAGCAGGGACCTCCCAAGTACTCCAGGGCCTTTGCACATGAAGAACATGAGGTTGTTAAAAAGTAGGTTGCACCGCTCAATGCGTAGAGTCAGCTTCAAAGAGGGAGCAGCATCTTTCCAGCACTGCTATTCGTCTCCGTGAGTAGATCCAATCACTCGTGCATGTCAAACAGCTTCAGAATCCCCAGGGGCACCACCAACACATGGACTTTCTTGAGATGAGACGGCGAGGAGTGACAGCAACACTTGTGACGCCATTCGAAATGTTGCTGTGGGCAGATGAGGTCCAGCTGCACTCTTCACTCCTGCCTCCTCATCTCAGGGAGCAGAGGCTTAGCATTCGACCGTCCCAGCTTGCCTTCAAGAAAGCTGTTAGCAGGCACACCGAAGTTCTCCAGGGCCTTTTCACAAGAAAGTACATGAGATTTAAAATGCACCGCTCAATGCGTAGAGTCAGCTTCAGAGAGGGAGCAGCATCTTTCGGACACTGCTATTTTTCTGCTGGTTCCGAAACCAAAAATTCGTGTATGTGAACTGCTTCAGAGTAGCCCGGAGAGCGACCCATGTATGTACTCGGACTTTCGGAAGGAAAGCATGGAGTATCACAAAGATTCACCATTAAGGAGGTTGCTGCTACGCGCAGAAGAGGTCCATCTGCACCCTCCACTAATGGCTCCTCATCTCTGGGAGCAGAGGCTTAGCATTTTTTTGCATCCCAATTTGCCTTCAGAAAAGCTGTTAGCAGGGACCTCCCAAGTACTCCAGGGCCTTTGCACATGAAGAACATGAGGCTGTTGAAAAGTAGGTTGCACCGCTCAATGCGTAGAGTCAGCTTCAGAGAGGGAGCAGCATCTTTCCTTCACTGCTATTCGTCTCCGTGAGTAGATCCAATCACTCGTGCGTGACAAACAGCTTCAGAATCCCCAGGAGCATGACCAACACATGGACTTTCTTGAGATGAGACGGCGAGGAGTGACAGCAACACTTGTGACGCCATTCGAAATGTTGCTGTGGGCAGAAGAGGTCCAGCAGCACCCTTCACTCCTGGCTCTTCATCTCTGGGAGCAGAGGCTTAGCATTTTTTTTGCATCCCAAATTGCGTTCAAGCAATCTGTTAGCAGGGACCTCCCAAGTACTCCAGGGCCTTTTCACAAGAAAGTAGATGAGATTTAGGTTGCACCGCTCAATGCGTAGAGTCAGCTTCAAAGACGGAGCAGCATCTTTCCTTCACTGCTATTCGTCTCCGTGAGTAGATCCAATCACTCGTGCATGTCAAACAGCTTCAGAATCCCCAGGGGCACCACCAACACATGGACTTTCTTGAGATGAGACGGCGAGGAGTGACAGCAACACTTGTGACGCCATTCGAAATGTTGCTGTGGGCAGATGAGGTCCAGCTGCACTCTTCACTCCTGCCTCCTCATCTCAGGGAGCAGAGGCTTAGCATTCGACCGTCCCAGCTTGCCTTCAAGAAAGCTGTTAGCAGGCACACCGAAGTTCTCCAGGGCCTTTTCACAAGAAAGTACATGAGATTTTGGTTGCACCGCTCAATGCGTAGAGTCAGCTTCAGAGAGGGAGCAGCATCTTTCCTTCACTGCTATTCGTCTCCGTGAGTAGATGCAATCACTCGTGCGTGACAAACAGCTTCAGAATCCCCAGGAGCACGACCAACACATGGACTTTCTAGAGATGAGACGGCGAGTAGTGACAGCAGCACTTGTGACGCCATTCGAAATGTTGCTGTGGGCAGAAGAGGTCCAGCAGCACCCTTCACTCCTGGCTCTTCATCTCTGGGAGCAGAGGCTTAGCATTTTTTTGCATCCCATCTTGCCTTTAGAAAAGCTGTTAGCAGGGACCACCGAAGTACTCCAGGGCCTTTTCACATGAAAGAACATGAGGTTGTTGAAAAGTAGATTGCACCGCTTCAATGCGTAGAGTCAGCTTCAGAGAGGGAGCAGCGTCTTTCGGACACTACTATTTTTCTGCGGATTCCGGAACCAAAAATTCGTGGTTGAGAAACTGCTTCAGAGTGGCCCGGAGAGCGACCCACATGTGTACTCGGACTTTCCGACGGAAAGCATGGAGTGGCACAAAGTATCACCGGTCCGAAGGTTGCTGCTACGCGCAGAAGAGGACCAGCAGCACCCTTCACTCCTGGCTCTTCATCTCTGGGAGCAGAGGCTTAGCATTCGACCGTCCCAACTTGCCTTCAAGAAAGCTGTTAGCAGGCACACCGAAGTTCTCCAGGGCCTTTTCACATGAAAGAACATGAGGTTTAGGTTGCACCGCTCAATGCGTAGAGTCAGCTTCAGAGAGGGAGCAGCATCTTTCGGACACTGCTATTTTTCTGCTGATTATGAAACCAAAAATTCGTGTATGTGAACTGCTTCAGAGTAGCCCGGAGAGCGACCCACGTATGTACTCGGACTTTCGGATGGAAAGCATGTAGTGGCACAAAGTATCAACTTTTCCAAGGTTGCTGCTACGCGCAGAAGAGGTCCAGCAGCACCCTTCACTCCTGGCTCTTCATCTCTGGGAGCAGAGGCTTAGCATTTTTTTGCACCCCAACTTTCCTTCAAGAAAGCTGTTAGCAGGCAAACCGAAGTACTCCAGGGCCATTTCACATGAAAGAACATGAGGTTTAGGTTGCACCGCTCAATGCGTAGAGTCAGCTTCAGAGAGGGAGCAGCATCTTTCCGGCACTGCTATTCGTCTCCGTGAGTAGATCCAATCACTCGTGCGTGACAAACAGCTTCAGAATCCCCAGGAGCACGACCAACACATGGACTTTCTTGAGATGAGACGGCGAGGAGTGACAGCAACACTTGTGACGCCATTCGAAATGTTGCTGTGGGCAGAAGAGGTCGAGCTGCACTCTTCACTCCTGCCTCCTCATCTCAGGGAGCAGAGGCTTAGCATTCGACCGTCCCAGCTTGCCTTCAAGAAAGCTGTTAGCAGGCACACAGAAGTTCTCCAGGGCCTTTTCACATGAAAGAACATGAGGTTGTTGAAAAGTAGATTGCACCGCTTCAATGCGTAGAGTCAGCTTCAGAGAGGGAGCAGCATCTTTCGGACGCTACTATTTTTCTGCGGGTTCCGGAACCAAAAATTCGTGGTTGAGAAACTGCTACAGAGTGGCCCGGAGAGCGACCCACGTGTGTACTCGGACTTTCGGACGGAAAGCATGTAGTGGCACAAAGTATCTCCTGTCCGAATGTTGCTGCTACGCGCAGAAGAGGTCCATCTGCACCCTCCACTAATGGCTCCTCATCTCTGGGAGCAGAGGCTTAGCATTTTTTGCATCCCCAAATTGCCCTCAGAAAAGCTGTTAGCAGGGACCTCCCAAGTACTCCAGGGCCTTTGCACATGAAGAACATGAGGTTGTTAAAAAGTAGGTTGCACCGCTCAATGCGTAGAGTCAGCTTCAAAGAGGGAGCAGCATCTTTCCAGCACTGCTATTCGTCTCCGTGAGTAGATCCAATCACTCGTGCATGTCAAACAGCTTCAGAATCCCCAGGGGCACCACCAACACATGGACTTTCTTGAGATGAGACGGCGAGGAGTGACAGCAACACTTGTGACGCCATTCGAAATGTTGCTGTGGGCAGATGAGGTCCAGCTGCACTCTTCACTCCTGCCTCCTCATCTCAGGGAGCAGAGGCTTAGCATTCGACCGTCCCAGCTTGCCTTCAAGAAAGCTGTTAGCAGGCACACCGAAGTTCTCCAGGGCCTTTTCACAAGAAAGTACATGAGATTTAAAATGCACCGCTCAATGCGTAGAGTCAGCTTCAGAGAGGGAGCAGCATCTTTCGGACACTGCTATTTTTCTGCTGGTTCCGAAACCAAAAATTCGTGTATGTGAACTGCTTCAGAGTAGCCCGGAGAGCGACCCATGTATGTACTCGGACTTTCGGAAGGAAAGCATGGAGTATCACAAAGATTCACCATTAAGGAGGTTGCTGCTACGCGCAGAAGAGGTCCATCTGCACCCTCCACTAATGGCTCCTCATCTCTGGGAGCAGAGGCTTAGCATTTTTTTGCATCCCAATTTGCCTTCAGAAAAGCTGTTAGCAGGGACCTCCCAAGTACTCCAGGGCCTTTGCACATGAAGAACATGAGGCTGTTGAAAAGTAGGTTGCACCGCTCAATGCGTAGAGTCAGCTTCAGAGAGGGAGCAGCATCTTTCCTTCACTGCTATTCGTCTCCGTGAGTAGATCCAATCACTCGTGCGTGACAAACAGCTTCAGAATCCCCAGGAGCATGACCAACACATGGACTTTCTTGAGATGAGACGGCGAGGAGTGACAGCAACACTTGTGACGCCATTCGAAATGTTGCTGTGGGCAGAAGAGGTCCAGCAGCACCCTTCACTCCTGCCTCCTCATCTCAGGGAGCAGAGGCTTAGCATTTTTTTTGCATCCCAAATTGCCTTCAAGAAAGCTGTTAGCAGGGACCTCCCAAGTACTCCAGGGCCTTTGCACATGAAAGTAGATGAGGTTTAGGTTGCACCGCTCAATGCGTAGAGTCAGCTTCAAAGAGGGAGCAGCATCTTTCCAGCACTGCTATTCGTCTCCGTGAGTAGATCCAATCACTCGTGCGTGTCAAACAGCTTCAGAATCCCCAGGGGCACCACCAACACATGAATTTTCTTGAGATGAGAAGGCGAGGATGGACAGCAACACTTGTGACGCCATTCGAAATGTTGCTGTGGGCAGAAGAGGTCCAGCTGCACTCTTCACTCCTGCCTCCTCATCTCAGGGAGCAGAGGCTTAGCATTCGACCGTCCCAGCTTGCCTTCAAGAAAGCTGTTAGCAGGCACACCGAAGTTCTCCAGGGCCTTTTCACAAGAAAGTACATGAGATTTAGGATGCACCACTCAATGCGTAGAGTCAGCTTCAGAGAGGGAGCAGCATCTTTCCTTCACTGCTATTCGTCTCCGTGAGTAGATGCAATCACTCGTGCGTGACAAACAGCTTCAGAATCCCCAGGAGCACGACCAACACATGGACTTTCTAGAGATGAGACGGCGAGTAGTGACAGCAGCACTTGTGACGCCATTCGAAATGTTGCTGTGGGCAGAAGAGGTCCAGCAGCACCCTTCACTCCTGGCTCTTCATCTCTGGGAGCAGAGGCTTAGCATTTTTTTGCATCCCATCTTGCCTTTAGAAAAGCTGTTAGCAGGGACCACCGAAGTACTCCAGGGCCTTTTCACATGAAAGAACATGAGGTTGTTGAAAAGTAGATTGCACCGCTTCAATGCGTAGAGTCAGCTTCAGAGAGGGAGCAGCGTCTTTCGGACACTACTATTTTTCTGCGGATTCCGGAACCAAAAATTCGTGGTTGAGAAACTGCTTCAGAGTGGCCCGGAGAGCGACCCACATGTGTACTCGGACTTTCCGACGGAAAGCATGGAGTGGCACAAAGTATCACCGGTCCGAAGGTTGCTGCTACGCGCAGAAGAGGACCAGCAGCACCCTTCACTCCTGGCTCTTCATCTCTGGGAGCAGAGGCTTAGCATTCGACCGTCCCAACTTGCCTTCAAGAAAGCTGTTAGCAGGCACACCGAAGTTCTCCAGGGCCTTTTCACATGAAAGAACATGAGGTTTAGGTTGCACCGCTCAATGCGTAGAGTCAGCTTCAGAGAGGGAGCAGCATCTTTCGGACACTGCTATTTTTCTGCTGATTATGAAACCAAAAATTCGTGTATGTGAACTGCTTCAGAGTAGCCCGGAGAGCGACCCACGTATGTACTCGGACTTTCGGATGGAAAGCATGTAGTGGCACAAAGTATCAACTTTTCCAAGGTTGCTGCTACGCGCAGAAGAGGTCCAGCAGCACCCTTCACTCCTGGCTCTTCATCTCTGGGAGCAGAGGCTTAGCATTTTTTTGCACCCCAACTTTCCTTCAAGAAAGCTGTTAGCAGGCAAACCGAAGTACTCCAGGGCCATTTCACATGAAAGAACATGAGGTTTAGGTTGCACCGCTCAATGCGTAGAGTCAGCTTCAGAGAGGGAGCAGCATCTTTCCGGCACTGCTATTCGTCTCCGTGAGTAGATCCAATCACTCGTGCGTGACAAACAGCTTCAGAATCCCCAGGGGCACCACCAACACATGGACTTTCTTGAGATGAGACGGCGAGGAGTGACAGCAACACTTGTGACGCCATTCGAAATGTTGCTGTGGGCAGAAGAGGTCGAGCTGCACTCTTCACTCCTGCCTCCTCATCTCAGGGAGCAGAGGCTTAGCATTCGACCGTCCCAGCTTGCCTTCAAGAAAGCTGTTAGCAGGCACACAGAAGTTCTCCAGGGCCTTTTCACATGAAAGAACATGAGGTTGTTGAAAAGTAGATTGCACCGCTTCAATGCGTAGAGTCAGCTTCAGAGAGGGAGCAGCATCTTTCGGACGCTACTATTTTTCTGCGGGTTCCGGAACCAAAAATTCGTGGTTGAGAAACTGCTACAGAGTGGCCCGGAGAGCGACCCACGTGTGTACTCGGACTTTCGGACGGAAAGCATGTAGTGGCACAAAGTATCTCCTGTCCGAATGTTGCTGCTACGCGCAGAAGAGGTCCATCTGCACCCTCCACTAATGGCTCCTCATCTCTGGGAGCAGAGGCTTAGCATTTTTTGCATCCCCAAATTGCCCTCAGAAAAGCTGTTAGCAGGGACCTCCCAAGTACTCCAGGGCCTTTGCACATGAAGAACATGAGGTTGTTAAAAAGTAGGTTGCACCGCTCAATGCGTAGAGTCAGCTTCAAAGAGGGAGCAGCATCTTTCCAGCACTGCTATTCGTCTCCGTGAGTAGATCCAATCACTCGTGCATGTCAAACAGCTTCAGAATCCCCAGGGGCACCACCAACACATGGACTTTCTTGAGATGAGACGGCGAGGAGTGACAGCAACACTTGTGACGCCATTCGAAATGTTGCTGTGGGCAGATGAGGTCCAGCTGCACTCTTCACTCCTGCCTCCTCATCTCAGGGAGCAGAGGCTTAGCATTCGACCGTCCCAGCTTGCCTTCAAGAAAGCTGTTAGCAGGCACACCGAAGTTCTCCAGGGCCTTTTCACAAGAAAGTACATGAGATTTAAAATGCACCGCTCAATGCGTAGAGTCAGCTTCAGAGAGGGAGCAGCATCTTTCGGACACTGCTATTTTTCTGCTGGTTCCGAAACCAAAAATTCGTGTATGTGAACTGCTTCAGAGTAGCCCGGAGAGCGACCCATGTATGTACTCGGACTTTCGGAAGGAAAGCATGGAGTATCACAAAGATTCACCATTAAGGAGGTTGCTGCTACGCGCAGAAGAGGTCCATCTGCACCCTCCACTAATGGCTCCTCATCTCTGGGAGCAGAGGCTTAGCATTTTTTTGCATCCCAATTTGCCTTCAGAAAAGCTGTTAGCAGGGACCTCCCAAGTACTCCAGGGCCTTTGCACATGAAGAACATGAGGCTGTTGAAAAGTAGGTTGCACCGCTCAATGCGTAGAGTCAGCTTCAGAGAGGGAGCAGCATCTTTCCTTCACTGCTATTCGTCTCCGTGAGTAGATCCAATCACTCGTGCGTGACAAACAGCTTCAGAATCCCCAGGAGCATGACCAACACATGGACTTTCTTGAGATGAGACGGCGAGGAGTGACAGCAACACTTGTGACGCCATTCGAAATGTTGCTGTGGGCAGAAGAGGTCCAGCAGCACCCTTCACTCCTGGCTCTTCATCTCTGGGAGCAGAGGCTTAGCATTTTTTTTGCATCCCAAATTGCGTTCAAGCAATCTGTTAGCAGGGACCTCCCAAGTACTCCAGGGCCTTTTCACAAGAAAGTAGATGAGATTTAGGTTGCACCGCTCAATGCGTAGAGTCAGCTTCAAAGATGGAGCAGCATCTTTCCTTCACTGCTATTCGTCTCCGTGAGTAGATCCAATCACTCGTGCATGTCAAACAGCTTCAGAATCCCCAGGGGCACCACCAACACATGGATTTTCTTGAGATGAGAAGGCGAGGAGTGACAGCAACACTTGTGACGCCATTCGAAATGTTGCTGTGGGCAGAAGAGGTCCAGCTGCACTCTTCACTCCTGCCTCCTCATCTCAGGGAGCAGAGGCTTAGCATTCGACCGTCCCAGCTTGCCTTCAAGAAAGCTGTTAGCAGGCACACCGAAGTTCTAAAGGGCCTTTTCACAAGAAAGTACATGAGATTTAGGTTGCACCGCTCAATGCGTAGAGTCAGCTTCAGAGAGGGAGCAGCATCTTTCCTGCACTGCTATTCGTCTCCGTGAGTAGATCCAATCACTCGTGCGTGACAAACAGCTTCAGAATCCCCAGGGGCACCACCAACACATGGATTTTCTTGAGATGAGAAGGCGAGGAGTGACAGCAACACTTGTGACGCCATTCGAAATGTTGCTGTGGGCAGAAGAGGTCCAGCAGCATTCTTCACTCCTGCCTCCTCATCTCAGGGAGCAGAGGCTTAGCATTCGACCGTCCCAGCTTGCCTTCAAGAAAGCTGTTAGCAGGCACACCGAAGTTCTCCAGGGCCTTTTCACAAGAAAGTACATGAGATTTAGGTTGCACCGCTCAATGCGTAGAGTCAGCTTCAGAGAGGGAGCAGCATCTTTCCTTCACTGCTATTCGTCTCCGTGAGTAGATGCAATCACTCGTGCGTGACAAACAGCTTCAGAATCCCCAGGAGCACGACCAACACATGGACTTTCTAGAGATGAGACGGCGAGTAGTGACAGCAGCACTTGTGACGCCATTCGAAATGTTGCTGTGGGCAGAAGAGGTCCAGCAGCACCCTTCACTCCTGGCTCTTCATCTCTGGGAGCAGAGGCTTAGCATTTTTTTGCATCCCATCTTGCCTTTAGAAAAGCTGTTAGCAGGGACCACCGAAGTACTCCAGGGCCTTTTCACATGAAAGAACATGAGGTTGTTGAAAAGTAGATTGCACCGCTTCAATGCGTAGAGTCAGCTTCAGAGAGGGAGCAGCGTCTTTCGGACACTACTATTTTTCTGCGGATTCCGGAACCAAAAATTCGTGGTTGAGAAACTGCTTCAGAGTGGCCCGGAGAGCGACCCACATGTGTACTCGGACTTTCCGACGGAAAGCATGGAGTGGCACAAAGTATCACCGGTCCGAAGGTTGCTGCTACGCGCAGAAGAGGACCAGCAGCACCCTTCACTCCTGGCTCTTCATCTCTGGGAGCAGAGGCTTAGCATTCGACCGTCCCAACTTGCCTTCAAGAAAGCTGTTAGCAGGCACACCGAAGTTCTCCAGGGCCTTTTCACATGAAAGAACATGAGGTTTAGGTTGCACCGCTCAATGCGTAGAGTCAGCTTCAGAGAGGGAGCAGCATCTTTCGGACACTGCTATTTTTCTGCTGATTATGAAACCAAAAATTCGTGTATGTGAACTGCTTCAGAGTAGCCCGGAGAGCGACCCACGTATGTACTCGGACTTTCGGATGGAAAGCATGTAGTGGCACAAAGTATCAACTTTTCCAAGGTTGCTGCTACGCGCAGAAGAGGTCCAGCAGCACCCTTCACTCCTGGCTCTTCATCTCTGGGAGCAGAGGCTTAGCATTTTTTTGCACCCCAACTTTCCTTCAAGAAAGCTGTTAGCAGGCAAACCGAAGTACTCCAGGGCCATTTCACATGAAAGAACATGAGGTTTAGGTTGCACCGCTCAATGCGTAGAGTCAGCTTCAAAGAGGGAGCAGCATCTTTCCAGCACTGCTATTCGTCTCCGTGAGTAGATCCAATCACTCGTGCATGTCAAACAGCTTCAGAATCCCCAGGGGCACCACCAACACATGGACTTTCTTGAGATGAGACGGCGAGGAGTGACAGCAACACTTGTGACGCCATTCGAAATGTTGCTGTGGGCAGATGAGGTCCAGCAGCACCCTTCACTCCTGCCTCCTCATCTCAGGGAGCAGAGGCTTAGCATTCGACCGTCCCAGCTTGCCTTCAAGAAAGCTGTTAGCAGGCACACAGAAGTTCTCCAGGGCCTTTTCACATGAAAGAACATGAGGTTTTTGAAAAGTAGATTGCACCGCTTCAATGCGTAGAGTCAGCTTCAGAGAGGGAGCAGCATCTTTCGGACGCTACTATTTTTCTGCGGGTTCCGGAACCAAAAATTCGTGGTTGAGAAACTGCTACAGAGTGGCCCGGAGAGCGACCCACGTGTGTACTCGGACTTTCGGACGGAAAGCATGTAGTGGCACAAAGTATCTCCTGTCCGAATGTTGCTGCTACGCGCAGAAGAGGTCCATCTGCACCCTCCACTAATGGCTCCTCATCTCTGGGAGCAGAGGCTTAGCATTTTTTGCATCCCCAAATTGCCCTCAGAAAAGCTGTTAGCAGGGACCTCCCAAGTACTCCAGGGCCTTTGCACATGAAGAACATGAGGTTGTTAAAAAGTAGGTTGCACCGCTCAATGCGTAGAGTCAGCTTCAAAGAGGGAGCAGCATCTTTCCAGCACTGCTATTCGTCTCCGTGAGTAGATCCAATCACTCGTGCATGTCAAACAGCTTCAGAATCCCCAGGGGCACCACCAACACATGGACTTTCTTGAGATGAGACGGCGAGGAGTGACAGCAACACTTGTGACGCCATTCGAAATGTTGCTGTGGGCAGATGAGGTCCAGCTGCACTCTTCACTCCTGCCTCCTCATCTCAGGGAGCAGAGGCTTAGCATTCGACCGTCCCAGCTTGCCTTCAAGAAAGCTGTTAGCAGGCACACCGAAGTTCTCCAGGGCCTTTTCACAAGAAAGTACATGAGATTTAAAATGCACCGCTCAATGCGTAGAGTCAGCTTCAGAGAGGGAGCAGCATCTTTCGGACACTGCTATTTTTCTGCTGGTTCCGAAACCAAAAATTCGTGTATGTGAACTGCTTCAGAGTAGCCCGGAGAGCGACCCATGTATGTACTCGGACTTTCGGAAGGAAAGCATGGAGTATCACAAAGATTCACCATTAAGGAGGTTGCTGCTACGCGCAGAAGAGGTCCATCTGCACCCTCCACTAATGGCTCCTCATCTCTGGGAGCAGAGGCTTAGCATTTTTTTGCATCCCAATTTGCCTTCAGAAAAGCTGTTAGCAGGGACCTCCCAAGTACTCCAGGGCCTTTGCACATGAAGAACATGAGGCTGTTGAAAAGTAGGTTGCACCGCTCAATGCGTAGAGTCAGCTTCAAAGAGGGAGCAGCATCTTTCCAGCACTGCTATTCGTCTCCGTGAGTAGATCCAATCACTCGTGCATGTCAAACAGCTTCAGAATCCCCAGGGGCACCACCAACACATGGACTTTCTTGAGATGAGACGGCGAGGAGTGACAGCAACACTTGTGACGCCATTCGAAATGTTGCTGTGGGCAGATGAGGTCCAGCAGCACCCTTCACTCCTGCCTCCTCATCTCAGGGAGCAGAGGCTTAGCATTCGACCGTCCCAGCTTGCCTTCAAGAAAGCTGTTAGCAGGCACACAGAAGTTCTCCAGGGCCTTTTCACATGAAAGAACATGAGGTTTTTGAAAAGTAGATTGCACCGCTTCAATGCGTAGAGTCAGCTTCAGAGAGGGAGCAGCATCTTTCGGACGCTACTATTTTTCTGCGGGTTCCGGAACCAAAAATTCGTGGTTGAGAAACTGCTACAGAGTGGCCCGGAGAGCGACCCACGTGTGTACTCGGACTTTCGGACGGAAAGCATGTAGTGGCACAAAGTATCTCCTGTCCGAATGTTGCTGCTACGCGCAGAAGAGGTCCATCTGCACCCTCCACTAATGGCTCCTCATCTCTGGGAGCAGAGGCTTAGCATTTTTTGCATCCCCAAATTGCCCTCAGAAAAGCTGTTAGCAGGGACCTCCCAAGTACTCCAGGGCCTTTGCACATGAAGAACATGAGGTTGTTAAAAAGTAGGTTGCACCGCTCAATGCGTAGAGTCAGCTTCAAAGAGGGAGCAGCATCTTTCCAGCACTGCTATTCGTCTCCGTGAGTAGATCCAATCACTCGTGCATGTCAAACAGCTTCAGAATCCCCAGGGGCACCACCAACACATGGACTTTCTTGAGATGAGACGGCGAGGAGTGACAGCAACACTTGTGACGCCATTCGAAATGTTGCTGTGGGCAGATGAGGTCCAGCTGCACTCTTCACTCCTGCCTCCTCATCTCAGGGAGCAGAGGCTTAGCATTCGACCGTCCCAGCTTGCCTTCAAGAAAGCTGTTAGCAGGCACACCGAAGTTCTCCAGGGCCTTTTCACAAGAAAGTACATGAGATTTAAAATGCACCGCTCAATGCGTAGAGTCAGCTTCAGAGAGGGAGCAGCATCTTTCGGACACTGCTATTTTTCTGCTGGTTCCGAAACCAAAAATTCGTGTATGTGAACTGCTTCAGAGTAGCCCGGAGAGCGACCCATGTATGTACTCGGACTTTCGGAAGGAAAGCATGGAGTATCACAAAGATTCACCATTAAGGAGGTTGCTGCTACGCGCAGAAGAGGTCCATCTGCACCCTCCACTAATGGCTCCTCATCTCTGGGAGCAGAGGCTTAGCATTTTTTTGCATCCCAATTTGCCTTCAGAAAAGCTGTTAGCAGGGACCTCCCAAGTACTCCAGGGCCTTTGCACATGAAGAACATGAGGCTGTTGAAAAGTAGGTTGCACCGCTCAATGCGTAGAGTCAGCTTCAGAGAGGGAGCAGCATCTTTCCTTCACTGCTATTCGTCTCCGTGAGTAGATCCAATCACTCGTGCGTGACAAACAGCTTCAGAATCCCCAGGAGCATGACCAACACATGGACTTTCTTGAGATGAGACGGCGAGGAGTGACAGCAACACTTGTGACGCCATTCGAAATGTTGCTGTGGGCAGAAGAGGTCCAGCAGCACCCTTCACTCCTGGCTCTTCATCTCTGGGAGCAGAGGCTTAGCATTTTTTTTGCATCCCAAATTGCGTTCAAGCAATCTGTTAGCAGGGACCTCCCAAGTACTCCAGGGCCTTTTCACAAGAAAGTAGATGAGATTTAGGTTGCACCGCTCAATGCGTAGAGTCAGCTTCAAAGATGGAGCAGCATCTTTCCTTCACTGCTATTCGTCTCCGTGAGTAGATCCAATCACTCGTGCATGTCAAACAGCTTCAGAATCCCCAGGGGCACCACCAACACATGGATTTTCTTGAGATGAGAAGGCGAGGAGTGACAGCAACACTTGTGACGCCATTCGAAATGTTGCTGTGGGCAGAAGAGGTCCAGCTGCACTCTTCACTCCTGCCTCCTCATCTCAGGGAGCAGAGGCTTAGCATTCGACCGTCCCAGCTTGCCTTCAAGAAAGCTGTTAGCAGGCACACCGAAGTTCTAAAGGGCCTTTTCACAAGAAAGTACATGAGATTTAGGTTGCACCGCTCAATGCGTAGAGTCAGCTTCAGAGAGGGAGCAGCATCTTTCCTGCACTGCTATTCGTCTCCGTGAGTAGATCCAATCACTCGTGCGTGACAAACAGCTTCAGAATCCCCAGGGGCACCACCAACACATGGATTTTCTTGAGATGAGAAGGCGAGGAGTGACAGCAACACTTGTGACGCCATTCGAAATGTTGCTGTGGGCAGAAGAGGTCCAGCAGCATTCTTCACTCCTGCCTCCTCATCTCAGGGAGCAGAGGCTTAGCATTCGACCGTCCCAGCTTGCCTTCAAGAAAGCTGTTAGCAGGCACACCGAAGTTCTCCAGGGCCTTTTCACAAGAAAGTACATGAGATTTAGGTTGCACCGCTCAATGCGTAGAGTCAGCTTCAGAGAGGGAGCAGCATCTTTCCTTCACTGCTATTCGTCTCCGTGAGTAGATGCAATCACTCGTGCGTGACAAACAGCTTCAGAATCCCCAGGAGCACGACCAACACATGGACTTTCTAGAGATGAGACGGCGAGTAGTGACAGCAGCACTTGTGACGCCATTCGAAATGTTGCTGTGGGCAGAAGAGGTCCAGCAGCACCCTTCACTCCTGGCTCTTCATCTCTGGGAGCAGAGGCTTAGCATTTTTTGCATCCCATCTTGCCTTTAGAAAAGCTGTTAGCAGGGACCACCGAAGTACTCCAGGGCCTTTTCACATGAAAGAACATGAGGTTGTTGAAAAGTAGATTGCACCGCTTCAATGCGTAGAGTCAGCTTCAGAGAGGGAGCAGCGTCTTTCGGACACTACTATTTTTCTGCGGATTCCGGAACCAAAAATTCGTGGTTGAGAAACTGCTTCAGAGTGGCCCGGAGAGCGACCCACATGTGTACTCGGACTTTCCGACGGAAAGCATGGAGTGGCACAAAGTATCACCGGTCCGAAGGTTGCTGCTACGCGCAGAAGAGGACCAGCAGCACCCTTCACTCCTGGCTCTTCATCTCTGGGAGCAGAGGCTTAGCATTCGACCGTCCCAACTTGCCTTCAAGAAAGCTGTTAGCAGGCACACCGAAGTTCTCCAGGGCCTTTTCACATGAAAGAACATGAGGTTTAGGTTGCACCGCTCAATGCGTAGAGTCAGCTTCAGAGAGGGAGCAGCATCTTTCGGACACTGCTATTTTTCTGCTGATTATGAAACCAAAAATTCGTGTATGTGAACTGCTTCAGAGTAGCCCGGAGAGCGACCCACGTATGTACTCGGACTTTCGGATGGAAAGCATGTAGTGGCACAAAGTATCAACTTTTCCAAGGTTGCTGCTACGCGCAGAAGAGGTCCAGCAGCACCCTTCACTCCTGGCTCTTCATCTCTGGGAGCAGAGGCTTAGCATTTTTTTGCACCCCAACTTTCCTTCAAGAAAGCTGTTAGCAGGCAAACCGAAGTACTCCAGGGCCATTTCACATGAAAGAACATGAGGTTTAGGTTGCACCGCTCAATGCGTAGAGTCAGCTTCAAAGAGGGAGCAGCATCTTTCCAGCACTGCTATTCGTCTCCGTGAGTAGATCCAATCACTCGTGCGTGTCAAACAGCTTCAGAATCCCCAGGGGCACCACCAACACATGAATTTTCTTGAGATGAGAAGGCGAGGATGGACAGCAACACTTGTGACGCCATTCGAAATGTTGCTGTGGGCAGAAGAGGTCCAGCTGCACTCTTCACTCCTGCCTCCTCATCTCAGGGAGCAGAGGCTTAGCATTCGACCGTCCCAGCTTGCCTTCAAGAAAGCTGTTAGCAGGCACACCGAAGTTCTCCAGGGCCTTTTCACATGAAAGAACATGAGGTTGTTGAAAAGTAGATTGCACCGCTTCAATGCGTAGAGTCAGCTTCAGAGAGGGAGCAGCATCTTTCGGACGCTACTATTTTTCTGCGGGTTCCGGAACCAAAAATTCGTGGTTGAGAAACTGCTACAGAGTGGCCCGGAGAGCGACCCACGTGTGTACTCGGACTTTCGGACGGAAAGCATGTAGTGGCACAAAGTATCTCCTGTCCGAATGTTGCTGCTACGCGCAGAAGAGGTCCATCTGCACCCTCCACTAATGGCTCCTCATCTCTGGGAGCAGAGGCTTAGCATTTTTTGCATCCCCAAATTGCCCTCAGAAAAGCTGTTAGCAGGGACCTCCCAAGTACTCCAGGGCCTTTGCACATGAAGAACATGAGGTTGTTAAAAAGTAGGTTGCACCGCTCAATGCGTAGAGTCAGCTTCAAAGAGGGAGCAGCATCTTTCCAGCACTGCTATTCGTCTCCGTGAGTAGATCCAATCACTCGTGCATGTCAAACAGCTTCAGAATCCCCAGGGGCACCACCAACACATGGACTTTCTTGAGATGAGACGGCGAGGAGTGACAGCAACACTTGTGACGCCATTCGAAATGTTGCTGTGGGCAGATGAGGTCCAGCTGCACTCTTCACTCCTGCCTCCTCATCTCAGGGAGCAGAGGCTTAGCATTCGACCGTCCCAGCTTGCCTTCAAGAAAGCTGTTAGCAGGCACACCGAAGTTCTCCAGGGCCTTTTCACAAGAAAGTACATGAGATTTAAAATGCACCGCTCAATGCGTAGAGTCAGCTTCAGAGAGGGAGCAGCATCTTTCGGACACTGCTATTTTTCTGCTGGTTCCGAAACCAAAAATTCGTGTATGTGAACTGCTTCAGAGTAGCCCGGAGAGCGACCCATGTATGTACTCGGACTTTCGGAAGGAAAGCATGGAGTATCACAAAGATTCACCATTAAGGAGGTTGCTGCTACGCGCAGAAGAGGTCCATCTGCACCCTCCACTAATGGCTCCTCATCTCTGGGAGCAGAGGCTTAGCATTTTTTTGCATCCCAATTTGCCTTCAGAAAAGCTGTTAGCAGGGACCTCCCAAGTACTCCAGGGCCTTTGCACATGAAGAACATGAGGCTGTTGAAAAGTAGGTTGCACCGCTCAATGCGTAGAGTCAGCTTCAGAGAGGGAGCAGCATCTTTCCTTCACTGCTATTCGTCTCCGTGAGTAGATCCAATCACTCGTGCGTGACAAACAGCTTCAGAATCCCCAGGAGCATGACCAACACATGGACTTTCTTGAGATGAGACGGCGAGGAGTGACAGCAACACTTGTGAAGCCATTCGAAATGTTGCTGTGGGCAGAAGAGGTCCAGCAGCACCCTTCACTCCTGCCTCCTCATCTCAGGGAGCAGAGGCTTAGCATTTTTTTTGCATCCCAAATTGCCTTCAAGAAAGCTGTTAGCAGGGACCTCCCAAGTACTCCAGGGCCATTTCACATGAAAGAACATGAGGTTTAGGTTGCACCGCTCAATGCGTAGAGTCAGCTTCAAAGAGGGAGCAGCATCTTTCCAGCACTGCTATTCGTCTCCGTGAGTAGATCCAATCACTCGTGCATGTCAAACAGCTTCAGAATCCCCAGGGGCACCACCAACACATGGACTTTCTTGAGATGAGACGGCGAGGAGTGACAGCAACACTTGTGACGCCATTCGAAATGTTGCTGTGGGCAGATGAGGTCCAGCAGCACCCTTCACTCCTGCCTCCTCATCTCAGGGAGCAGAGGCTTAGCATTCGACCGTCCCAGCTTGCCTTCAAGAAAGCTGTTAGCAGGCACACCGAAGTTCTCCAGGGCCTTTTCACATGAAAGAACATGAGATTTAGGTTGCACCGCTCAATGCGTAGAGTCAGCTTCAGAGAGGGAGCAGCATCTTTCCTTCACTGCTATTCGTCTCCGTGAGTAGATGCAATCACTCGTGCGTGACAAACAGCTTCAGAATCCCCAGGAGCACGACCAACACATGGACTTTCTAGAGATGAGACGGCGAGTAGTGACAGCAGCACTTGTGACGCCATTCGAAATGTTGCTGTGGGCAGAAGAGGTCCAGCAGCACCCTTCACTCCTGGCTCTTCATCTCTGGGAGCAGAGGCTTAGCATTTTTTTGCATCCCATCTTGCCTTTAGAAAAGCTGTTAGCAGGGACCACCGAAGTACTCCAGGGCCTTTTCACATGAAAGAACATGAGGTTGTTGAAAAGTAGATTGCACCGCTTCAATGCGTAGAGTCAGCTTCAGAGAGGGAGCAGCGTCTTTCGGACACTACTATTTTTCTGCGGATTCCGGAACCAAAAATTCGTGGTTGAGAAACTGCTTCAGAGTGGCCCGGAGAGCGACCCACATGTGTACTCGGACTTTCCGACGGAAAGCATGGAGTGGCACAAAGTATCACCGGTCCGAAGGTTGCTGCTACGCGCAGAAGAGGACCAGCAGCACCCTTCACTCCTGGCTCTTCATCTCTGGGAGCAGAGGCTTAGCATTCGACCGTCCCAACTTGCCTTCAAGAAAGCTGTTAGCAGGCACACCGAAGTTCTCCAGGGCCTTTTCACATGAAAGAACATGAGGTTTAGGTTGCACCGCTCAATGCGTAGAGTCAGCTTCAGAGAGGGAGCAGCATCTTTCGGACACTGCTATTTTTCTGCTGATTATGAAACCAAAAATTCGTGTATGTGAACTGCTTCAGAGTAGCCCGGAGAGCGACCCACGTATGTACTCGGACTTTCGGATGGAAAGCATGTAGTGGCACAAAGTATCAACTTTTCCAAGGTTGCTGCTACGCGCAGAAGAGGTCCAGCAGCACCCTTCACTCCTGGCTCTTCATCTCTGGGAGCAGAGGCTTAGCATTTTTTTGCACCCCAACTTTCCTTCAAGAAAGCTGTTAGCAGGCAAACCGAAGTACTCCAGGGCCATTTCACATGAAAGAACATGAGGTTTAGGTTGCACCGCTCAATGCGTAGAGTCAGCTTCAAAGAGGGAGCAGCATCTTTCCAGCACTGCTATTCGTCTCCGTGAGTAGATCCAATCACTCGTGCATGTCAAACAGCTTCAGAATCCCCAGGGGCACCACCAACACATGGACTTTCTTGAGATGAGACGGCGAGGAGTGACAGCAACACTTGTGACGCCATTCGAAATGTTGCTGTGGGCAGATGAGGTCCAGCAGCACCCTTCACTCCTGCCTCCTCATCTCAGGGAGCAGAGGCTTAGCATTCGACCGTCCCAGCTTGCCTTCAAGAAAGCTGTTAGCAGGCACACAGAAGTTCTCCAGGGCCTTTTCACATGAAAGAACATGAGGTTTTTGAAAAGTAGATTGCACCGCTTCAATGCGTAGAGTCAGCTTCAGAGAGGGAGCAGCATCTTTCGGACGCTACTATTTTTCTGCGGGTTCCGGAACCAAAAATTCGTGGTTGAGAAACTGCTACAGAGTGGCCCGGAGAGCGACCCACGTGTGTACTCGGACTTTCGGACGGAAAGCATGTAGTGGCACAAAGTATCTCCTGTCCGAATGTTGCTGCTACGCGCAGAAGAGGTCCATCTGCACCCTCCACTAATGGCTCCTCATCTCTGGGAGCAGAGGCTTAGCATTTTTTGCATCCCCAAATTGCCCTCAGAAAAGCTGTTAGCAGGGACCTCCCAAGTACTCCAGGGCCTTTGCACATGAAGAACATGAGGTTGTTAAAAAGTAGGTTGCACCGCTCAATGCGTAGAGTCAGCTTCAAAGAGGGAGCAGCATCTTTCCAGCACTGCTATTCGTCTCCGTGAGTAGATCCAATCACTCGTGCATGTCAAACAGCTTCAGAATCCCCAGGGGCACCACCAACACATGGACTTTCTTGAGATGAGACGGCGAGGAGTGACAGCAACACTTGTGACGCCATTCGAAATGTTGCTGTGGGCAGATGAGGTCCAGCTGCACTCTTCACTCCTGCCTCCTCATCTCAGGGAGCAGAGGCTTAGCATTCGACCGTCCCAGCTTGCCTTCAAGAAAGCTGTTAGCAGGCACACCGAAGTTCTCCAGGGCCTTTTCACAAGAAAGTACATGAGATTTAAAATGCACCGCTCAATGCGTAGAGTCAGCTTCAGAGAGGGAGCAGCATCTTTCGGACACTGCTATTTTTCTGCTGGTTCCGAAACCAAAAATTCGTGTATGTGAACTGCTTCAGAGTAGCCCGGAGAGCGACCCATGTATGTACTCGGACTTTCGGAAGGAAAGCATGGAGTATCACAAAGATTCACCATTAAGGAGGTTGCTGCTACGCGCAGAAGAGGTCCATCTGCACCCTCCACTAATGGCTCCTCATCTCTGGGAGCAGAGGCTTAGCATTTTTTTGCATCCCAATTTGCCTTCAGAAAAGCTGTTAGCAGGGACCTCCCAAGTACTCCAGGGCCTTTGCACATGAAGAACATGAGGCTGTTGAAAAGTAGGTTGCACCGCTCAATGCGTAGAGTCAGCTTCAGAGAGGGAGCAGCATCTTTCCTTCACTGCTATTCGTCTCCGTGAGTAGATCCAATCACTCGTGCGTGACAAACAGCTTCAGAATCCCCAGGAGCATGACCAACACATGGACTTTCTTGAGATGAGACGGCGAGGAGTGACAGCAACACTTGTGACGCCATTCGAAATGTTGCTGTGGGCAGAAGAGGTCCAGCAGCACCCTTCACTCCTGGCTCTTCATCTCTGGGAGCAGAGGCTTAGCATTTTTTTTGCATCCCAAATTGCGTTCAAGCAATCTGTTAGCAGGGACCTCCCAAGTACTCCAGGGCCTTTTCACAAGAAAGTAGATGAGATTTAGGTTGCACCGCTCAATGCGTAGAGTCAGCTTCAAAGATGGAGCAGCATCTTTCCTTCACTGCTATTCGTCTCCGTGAGTAGATCCAATCACTCGTGCATGTCAAACAGCTTCAGAATCCCCAGGGGCACCACCAACACATGGATTTTCTTGAGATGAGAAGGCGAGGAGTGACAGCAACACTTGTGACGCCATTCGAAATGTTGCTGTGGGCAGAAGAGGTCCAGCTGCACTCTTCACTCCTGCCTCCTCATCTCAGGGAGCAGAGGCTTAGCATTCGACCGTCCCAGCTTGCCTTCAAGAAAGCTGTTAGCAGGCACACCGAAGTTCTAAAGGGCCTTTTCACAAGAAAGTACATGAGATTTAGGTTGCACCGCTCAATGCGTAGAGTCAGCTTCAGAGAGGGAGCAGCATCTTTCCTGCACTGCTATTCGTCTCCGTGAGTAGATCCAATCACTCGTGCGTGACAAACAGCTTCAGAATCCCCAGGGGCACCACCAACACATGGATTTTCTTGAGATGAGAAGGCGAGGAGTGACAGCAACACTTGTGACGCCATTCGAAATGTTGCTGTGGGCAGAAGAGGTCCAGCAGCATTCTTCACTCCTGCCTCCTCATCTCAGGGAGCAGAGGCTTAGCATTCGACCGTCCCAGCTTGCCTTCAAGAAAGCTGTTAGCAGGCACACCGAAGTTCTCCAGGGCCTTTTCACAAGAAAGTACATGAGATTTAGGTTGCACCGCTCAATGCGTAGAGTCAGCTTCAGAGAGGGAGCAGCATCTTTCCTTCACTGCTATTCGTCTCCGTGAGTAGATGCAATCACTCGTGCGTGACAAACAGCTTCAGAATCCCCAGGAGCACGACCAACACATGGACTTTCTAGAGATGAGACGGCGAGTAGTGACAGCAGCACTTGTGACGCCATTCGAAATGTTGCTGTGGGCAGAAGAGGTCCAGCAGCACCCTTCACTCCTGGCTCTTC
The DNA here is from genome assembly GCA_017639245.1 of Myiopsitta monachus. NCBI lineage: Eukaryota > Metazoa > Chordata > Aves > Psittaciformes > Psittacidae > Myiopsitta > Myiopsitta monachus. The sequence continues at coordinate 85,774 of JAESHU010000096.1, read as the reverse complement.
ATCTCTGGGAGCAGAGGCTTAGCATTTTTTTGCATCCCATCTTGCCTTTAGAAAAGCTGTTAGCAGGGACCACCGAAGTACTCCAGGGCCTTTTCACATGAAAGAACATGAGGTTGTTGAAAAGTAGATTGCACCGCTTCAATGCGTAGAGTCAGCTTCAGAGAGGGAGCAGCGTCTTTCGGACACTACTATTTTTCTGCGGATTCCGGAACCAAAAATTCGTGGTTGAGAACTGCTTCAGAGTGGCCCGGAGAGCGACCCACATGTGTACTCGGACTTTCCGACGGAAAGCATGGAGTGGCACAAAGTATCACCGGTCCGAAGGTTGCTGCTACGCGCAGAAGAGGACCAGCAGCACCCTTCACTCCTGGCTCTTCATCTCTGGGAGCAGAGGCTTAGCATTCGACCGTCCCAACTTGCCTTCAAGAAAGCTGTTAGCAGGCACACCGAAGTTCTCCAGGGCCTTTTCACATGAAAGAACATGAGGTTTAGGTTGCACCGCTCAATGCGTAGAGTCAGCTTCAGAGAGGGAGCAGCATCTTCGGACACTGCTATTTTTCTGCTGATTATGAAACCAAAAATTCGTGTATGTGAACTGCTTCAGAGTAGCCCGGAGAGCGACCCACGTATGTACTCGGACTTTCGGATGGAAAGCATGTAGTGGCACAAAGTATCAACTTTTCCAAGGTTGCTGCTACGCGCAGAAGAGGTCCAGCAGCACCCTTCACTCCTGGCTCTTCATCTCTGGGAGCAGAGGCTTAGCATTTTTTTGCACCCCAAC
>JAESHU010000096.1:53438-84493 GCA_017639245.1 Myiopsitta monachus | reverse complement strand
TAAATTCCCATGTCACAGAATAAACTCCACTCTCACAGACTGAATTCACCTCTCGCTGATTATCTATTCTCTAATATGACATAATTATGTATAATTATATTAGCATAATAATATATAATTAGCATTACATATAATAAATAATATTAACCTATTCTAAAGGGAGAAACTAAATTCTCCTGTCAGAAACTAAATTCTCCTGTCAGAAACTAAATCCCCCAGTCAGAAACTAAATCCTCCAGTCAGAAACTAAATCCTCCTGTCACAGAAGAAGTCCTCCGGTCACTGAAAGACTTCTACCATTTTAGGTACAAACACATGAAAATCTCTAAGCACAGATTAAATTCTCCACTCACTGAGTAAATTCTCCACTCACTGAGTAAATTCCCATGTCACAGAAAAAATTCCCATGTCACAGAATAAATTCCACTCTCACAGACTAAATTCTCCTCTCGCTGATTATCTATTCTCTAATATGATATAATTATGTTTAATTATATTAGTATAATAATATATAATTAGTATTACATATAATAAATAATATTAACCAATTCTCAAGTGAGAAACTAAATCCTCCAGTCAGAAACGAAATCCTCCAGTCACAGAATAAGTCCTCCAGTCACTGAAAGACTTCTACCATCTTAGACTAAATTCGCCAAACACATGAAAATCTCTAAGCACAGATTAAATTCTCCACTCACTGAGTAAATTCTCCACTCACTGAGTAAATTCCCATGTCACAGAAAAAATTCCCATGTCACAGAATAAATTCCACTCTCACAGACTAAATTCTCCTCTCACTGATTATCTATTCTCTAATATGATATATTTATGTTTAATTTTATTAGTGTAATAATATATAATTAGCATTACATATAAAAAAAAAATACTTACCAATTCTCCAGGCAGAAACTAAATCCTCCCGTCAGAAACTAAATCCTCCAGTCAGAAACTAAATCCTCCAGTCACAGAATAAGTATTCCAGTCACTGAAAGACTTCTACCATCATGGACTAAATTCGCCAAACGCATGAAAATCTCTAAGCACAGATTAAATTCTCCACTCACTGGGTAAATTCTCCACTCACTGAGTAAATTCCCATGTCACAGAAAAAATTCCCATGTCACAGAATAAATCCCACTCTCACAGACTAAATTCTCCTCTCGCTGATTATCTATTCTCTAATATGATATAATTAAGTATGATTATATTAGCATAATAATATATAATTAGTATTACATATAATAAATAATATTAACCTATTCTCCAGTCAGAAACTAAATTCTCCCATCAGAAACTAAATCCCCCAGTCAGAAACTAAATCCTCCAGTCAGAAACTAAATCCTCCCGTCAGAAACTAAATCCTCCAGTCAGAAACTAAATCCTCCAGTCAGGAACTAAATCCTCCTGTCAGGAACTAAATCCTCCTGTCACAGAACAAGTCCTCCTGTCACTGAAAGACTTCTACCATTTTAGGTACAAACACATGAAAATCTCTAAGCACAGATTAAATTCTCCACTCACTGAGTAAATTCTCCACTCACTGAGTAAGTTCCCATGTCACAGAAAAAATTCCCATGTCACAGAATAAATTCCACTCTCACAGACTAAATTCTCCTCTCACTGATTATCTATTCTCTAATATGATATAATTAAGTATGATTATATTAGCATAATAATATATAATTAGTATTACATATAATAAATAATATTAACCTATTCTAAAGTCAGAAACTAAATTCTCCCATCAGAAACTAAATCCCCCAGTCAGAAACTAAATCCTCCAGTAAGAAACTAAATCCTCCAGTCAGGAACTAAATCCTCCTGTCAGGAACTAAATCCTCCAGTCAGGAACTAAATCCTCCTGTCAGGAACTAAATCCTCCTGTCTCAGAACAAGTCCTCCGGTCACTGAAAGACTTCTACCATCTTGGACTAAATTCGCCAAACACATGAAAATCTCTAAGCACAGATTAAATTCTCCACTCACTGAGTAAATTCCCATGTCACAGAATAAACTCCACTCTCACAGACTGAATTCACCTCTCGCTGATTATCTATTCTCTAATATGACATAATTATGTATAATTATATTAGCATAATAATATATAATTAGTATTACATATAATAAATAATATTAACCTATTCTAAAGGGAGAAACTAAATCCTCCAGTCAGAAACTAAATCCTCCAGTCAGAATCTAAATCCTCCAGTCACAGAATAATTCCTCCAGTCACTGAAAGACTTCTACCATCTTGGACTAAATTCGCCAAACTCATGAAAATCTCTAAGCACAGATTAAATTCTCCACTCACTGGGAAAATTCGCCACTCACTGAGTAAATTCCCATGTCACAGAAAAAATTCCCATGTCACAGAATAAATTCCACTCTCACAGACTAAATTCTCCTCTCGCTGATTATCTATTCTCTAATATGATATAATTAAGTATGATTATATTAGCATAATAATATGTAATTAGTATTACAAATAATAAATAATATTAACCTATTCTCCAGTCAGAAACTAAATTCTCCCATCAGAAACTAAATCCCCCAGTCAGAAACTAAATCCTCCAGTCAGAAACTAAATCCTCCCGTCAGAAAATAAATCCTCCAGTCAGAAACTAAATCCTCCAGTCAGGAACTAAATCCTCCTGTCAGGAACTAAATCCTCCTGTCACAGAACAAGTCCTCCGGTCACTGAAAGACTTCTACCATCTTGGACTAAATTCGCCAAACACATGAAAATCTCTAAGCACAGATTAAATTCTCCACTCACTGACTAAATTCCCATGTCACAGAATAAACTCCACTCTCACAGACTGAATTCACCTCTCGCTGATTATCTATTCTCTAATATGACATAATTATGTATAATTATATTAGCATAATAATTTATAATTAGTATTACATATAATAAATAATATTAACCTATTCTAAAGGGAGAAACTAAATTCTCCAGTCAGAAACTAAATTCTCCCGTCAGAAACTAAATCCCCCAGTCAGAAACTAAATCCTCCAGTCAGAAACTAAATCCTCCCGTCAGAAACTAAATCCTCCCGTCAGAAACTAAATTCTTCCATCAGAAACTAAATCCTCCTGTCAGAAACTAAATCCTCCAGTCAGAAACTAAATCCTCCAGTCAGGAACTAAATCCTCCTGTCACAGAACAAGTCCTCCTGTCACTGAAAGACTTCTACCATTTTAGGTACAAACACATGAAAATCTCTAAGCACAGATTAAATTCTCCACTCACTGAGTAAATTCCCATGTCACAGAATAAATTCCACTCTCACAGACTAAATTCTCCTCTCGCTGATTATCTATTCTCTAATATGATATAATTAAGTATAATTTTATTAGCATAATAATATATAATTAGTATTACATATAATAAATAATATTAACCTATTCTCCAGGCAGAAACGAAATTCTCCCATCAGAAACTAAATCCTCCAGTCAGAAACTAAATCCTCCAGTCAGAAACTAAATCCTCCCGTCAGAAACTAAATCCTCCTGTCACAGAACAAGTCCTCCGGGCACTGAAAGACTTCTACCATTTTAGGTACAAACACATGAAAATCTCTAAGCACAGATTAAATTCTCCACTCACTGAGTAAATTCTCCACTCACTGAGTAAATTCCCATGTCACAGAAAAAATTCCCATGTCACAGAATAAATTCCACTCTCACAGACTAAATTCTCCTCTCGCTGATTATCTATTCACTAATATGATATAATTATGTTTAATTATATTAGTATATTAATATATAATTAGTATTACATATAAAAAAAAAATACTAACCAATTCTCCAGGCAGAAACTAAATCCTCCCGTCAGAAACTAAATCCTCCAGTCACAGAATAAGTCCTTCAGTCACTGAAAGACTTCTACCATCTTGGACTATATTCGCCATACACATGAAAATCTCTAAGCACAGATTAAATTCTCCACTCACTGAGTAAATTCTCCACTCACTGAGTAAATTCCCATGTCACAGAAAAAATTCCCATGTCACAGAATAAATTCCACTCACACAGACTAAATTCTCCTCTCGCTGATTATCTATTCTCTAATATGATATAATTATGTATAATTATATTAGTATAATAATATATAATTAGTATTACATATAATAAATAATATTAACCAATTCTCAAGTGAGAAACTAAATCCTCCCGTCAGAAACTAAATCCTCCACTCACAGAACAAGTCCTCCAGTCACTGAAAGACTTCTACCATCTTGGACTAAATTCGCCAAACACATGAAAATCTCTAAGCACAGATTAAATTCTCCACTCACTGAGTAAATTCCCATGTCACAGAATAAACTCCACTCTCACAGACTGAATTCACCTCTCGCTGATTATCTATTCTCTAATATGACATAATTATGTATAATTATATTAGCATAATAATATATAATTAGCATTACATATAATAAATAATATTAACCTATTCTAAAGGGAGAAACTAAATTCTCCTGTCAGAAACTAAATTCTCCTGTCAGAAACTAAATCCCCCAGTCAGAAACTAAATCCTCCAGTCAGAAACTAAATCCTCCTGTCACAGAAGAAGTCCTCCGGTCACTGAAAGACTTCTACCATTTTAGGTACAAACACATGAAAATCTCTAAGCACAGATTAAATTCTCCACTCACTGAGTAAATTCTCCACTCACTGAGTAAATTCCCATGTCACAGAAAAAATTCCCATGTCACAGAATAAATTCCACTCTCACAGACTAAATTCTCCTCTCGCTGATTATCTATTCTCTAATATGATATAATTATGTTTAATTATATTAGTATAATAATATATAATTAGTATTACATATAATAAATAATATTAACCAATTCTCAAGTGAGAAACTAAATCCTCCAGTCAGAAACGAAATCCTCCAGTCACAGAATAAGTCCTCCAGTCACTGAAAGACTTCTACCATCTTAGACTAAATTCGCCAAACACATGAAAATCTCTAAGCACAGATTAAATTCTCCACTCACTGAGTAAATTCTCCACTCACTGAGTAAATTCCCATGTCACAGAAAAAATTCCCATGTCACAGAATAAATTCCACTCTCACAGACTAAATTCTCCTCTCACTGATTATCTATTCTCTAATATGATATATTTATGTTTAATTTTATTAGTGTAATAATATATAATTAGCATTACATATAAAAAAAAAATACTTACCAATTCTCCAAGCAGAAACTAAATCCTCCCGTCAGAAACTAAATCCTCCAGTCAGAAACTAAATCCTCCAGTCACAGAATAAGTATTCCAGTCACTGAAAGACTTCTACCATCATGGACTAAATTCGCCAAACGCATGAAAATCTCTAAGCACAGATTAAATTCTCCACTCACTGGGTAAATTCTCCACTCACTGAGTAAATTCCCATGTCACAGAAAAAATTACCATGTCACAGAATAAATCCCACTCTCACAGACTAAATTCTCCTCTCGCTGATTATCTATTCTCTAATATGATATAATTAAGTATGATTATATTAGCATAATAATATATAATTAGTATTACATATAATAAATAATATTAACCTATTCTCCAGTCAGAAACTAAATTCTCCCATCAGAAACTAAATCCCCCAGTCAGAAACTAAATCCTCCAGTCAGAAACTAAATCCTCCCGTCAGAAACTAAATCCTCCAGTCAGAAACTAAATCCTCCAGTCAGGAACTAAATCCTCCTGTCAGGAACTAAATCCTCCTGTCACAGAACAAGTCCTCCTGTCACTGAAAGACTTCTACCATTTTAGGTACAAACACATGAAAATCTCTAAGCACAGATTAAATTCTCCACTCACTGAGTAAATTCTCCACTCACTGAGTAAGTTCCCATGTCACAGAAAAAATTCCCATGTCACAGAATAAATTCCACTCTCACAGACTAAATTCTCCTCTCGCTGATTATCTATTCTCTAATATGATATAATTAAGTATAATTTTATTAGCATAATAATATATAATTAGTATTACATATAATAAATAATATTAACCTATTCTCCAGGCAGAAACGAAATTCTCCCATCAGAAACTAAATCCTCCAGTCAGAAACTAAATCCTCCAGTCAGAAACTAAATCCTCCAGTCAGAAACTAAATCCTCCTGTCACAGAAGAAGTCCTCCAGTCACTGAAAGACTTCTACCATTTTAGGTACAAACACAAGAAAATCTCTAAGCACTGATTAAATTCTCCACTCACTGAGTAAATTCTCCACTCACTGAGTAAATTCCCATGTCACAGAAAAAATTCCCATGTCACAGAATAAATTCCACTCTCACAGACTAAATTCTCCTCTCGCTGATTATCTATTCTCTAATATGATATAATTAAGTATAATTTTATTAGCATAATAATATATAATTAGTATTACATATAATAAATAATATTAACCTATTCTCCAGGCTGAAACGAAATTCTCCCATCAGAAACTAAATCCTCCAGTCAGAAACTAAATCCTCCAGTCAGAAACTAAATCCTCCCGTCAGAAACTAAATCCTCCTGTCACAGAAGAAGTCCTCCGGTCACTGAAAGACTTCTACCATTTTAGGTACAAACACAAGAAAATCTCTAAGCACTGATTAAATTCTCCACTCACTGAGTAAATTCTCCACTCACTGAGTAAATTCCCATGTCACAGAAAAAATTCCCATGTCACAGAATAAATTCCACTCTCACAGACTAAATTCTCCTCTCGCTGATTATCTATTCTCTAATATGATATAATTATGTTTAATTATATTACTATATTAATATATAATAAGTATTACATATAATAAATAATATTAACCAATTCTCAAGTGAGAAACTAAATCCTCCAGTCAGAAACTAAATCCTCCAGTCACAGAATAAGTCCTCCAGTCACTGAAAGACTTCTACCATCTTGGACTATATTCGCCATACACATGAAAATCTCTAAGCACAGATTAAATTCTCCACTCACTGAGTAAATTCTCCACTCACTGAGTAAATTCCCATGTCACAGAAAAAATTCCCATGTCACAGAATAAATTCCACTCTCACAGACTAAATTCTCCTCTCGCTGATTATCTATTCTCTAATATGATATAATTATGTATAATTATATTAGTATAAAAATATATAATTAGTATTACATATAACAAATAATATTAACCAATTCTCAAGTGAAAAACTAAATTCTACCATCAGAAACTAAATCCTCCTGTCACAGAACAAGTCCTCCAGTCACTGAAAGACTTCTACCATCTTGGACTAAATTCGCCAAACACATGAAAATCTCTAAGCACAGATTAAATTCTCCACTCACTGAGTAAATTCCCATGTAACAGAATAAACTCCACTCTCACAGACTGAATTCACCTCTCGCTGATTATCTATTCTCTAATATGACATAATTATGTATAATTATATTAGCATAATAATATATAATTAGCATTACATATAATAAATAATATTAACCTATTCTAAAGGGAGAAACTAAATTCTCCTGTCAGAAACTAAATTCTCCTGTCAGAAACTAAATCCCCCAGTCAGAAACTAAATCCTCCAGTCAGAAACTAAATCCTCCTGTCACAGAAGAAGTCCTCCGGTCACTGAAAGACTTCTACCATTTTAGGTACAAACACATGAAAATCTCTAAGCACAGATTATATTCTCCACTCACTGAGTAAATTCTCCACTCACTGAGTAAATTCCCATGTCACAGAAAAAATTCCCATGTCACAGAATAAATTCCACTCTCACAGACTAAATTCTCCTCTCGCTGATTATCTATTCTCTAATATGATATAATTATGTTTAATTATATTAGTATAATAATATATAATTAGTATTACATATAATAAATAATATTAACCAATTCTCAAGTGAGAAACTAAATCCTCCAGTCAGAAACGAAATCCTCCAGTCACAGAATAAGTCCTCCAGTCACTGAAAGACTTCTACCATCTTAGACTAAATTCGCCAAACACATGAAAATCTCTAAGCACAGATTAAATTCTCCACTCACTGAGTAAATTCTCCACTCACTGAGTAAATTCCCATGTCACAGAAAAAATTCCCATGTCACAGAATAAATTCCACTCTCACAGACTAAATTCTCCTCTCACTGATTATCTATTCTCTAATATGATATATTTATGTTTAATTTTATTAGTGTAATAGTATATAATTAGCATTACATATAAAAAAAAAATACTTACCAATTCTCCAGGCAGAAACTAAATCCTCCCGTCAGAAACTAAATCCTCCAGTCAGAAACTAAATCCTCCAGTCACAGAATAAGTATTCCAGTCACTGAAAGACTTCTACCATCATGGACTAAATTCGCCAAACGCATGAAAATCTCTAAGCACAGATTAAATTCTCCACTCACTGGGTAAATTCTCCACTCACTGAGTAAATTCCCATGTCACAGAAAAAATTCCCATGTCACAGAATAAATTCCACTCTCACAGACTAAATTCTCCTCTCGCTGATTATCTATTCTCTAATATGATATAATTAAGTATAATTTTATTAGCATAATAATATATAATTAGTATTACATATAATAAATAATATTAACCTATTCTCCAGGCAGAAACGAAATTCTCCCATCAGAAACTAAATCCTCCAGTCAGAAACTAAATCCTCCAGTCAGAAACTAAATCCTCCCGTCAGAAACTAAATCCTCCTGTCACAGAACAAGTCCTCCGGGCACTGAAAGACTTCTACCATTTTAGGTACAAACACATGAAAATTTCTAAGCACAGATTAAATTCTCTACTCACTGAGTAAATTCTCCACTCACTGAGTAAATTCCCATGTCACAGAAAAAATTCCCATGTCACAGAATAAATTCCACTCTCACAGACTAAATTCTCCTCTCGCTGATTATCTATTCTCTAATATGATATAAGTAAGTATAATTTTATTAGCATAATAATATATAATTAGTATTACATATAATAAATAATATTAACCTATTCTCCAGGCTGAAACGAAATTCTCCCATCAGAAACTAAATCCTCCAGTCAGAAACTAAATCCTCCAGTCAGAAACTAAATCCTCCCGTCAGAAACTAAATCCTCCTGTCACAGAAGAAGTCCTCCGGTCACTGAAAGACTTCTACCATTTTAGGTACAAACACAAGAAAATCTCTAAGCACTGATTAAATTCTCCACTCACTGAGTAAATTCTCCACTCACTGAGTAAATTCCCATGTCACAGAAAAAATTCCCATGTCACAGAATAAATTCCACTCTCACAGACTAAATTCTCCTCTCGCTGATTATCTATTCTCTAATATGATATAATTATGTTTAATTATATTACTATATTAATATATAATAAGTATTACATATAATAAATAATATTAACCAATTCTCAAGTGAGAAACTAAATCCTCCCGTCAGAAACTAAATCCTCCAGTCACAGAATAAGTCCTCCAGTCACTGAAAGACTTCTACCATCTTGGACTATATTCGCCATACACATGAAAATCTCTAAGCACAGATTAAATTCTCCACTCACTGAGTAAATTCTCCACTCACTGAGTAAATTCCCATGTCAAAGAAAAAATTCCCATGTCACAGAATAAATTCCACTCTCACAGACTAAATTCTCCTCTCGCTGATTATCTATTCTCTAATATGATATAATTATGTTTAATTATATTAGTATATAAATATATAATTAGTATTACATATAATAAATAATATTAACCAATTCTCAAGTGAGAAACTAAATCCTCCCTTCAGAAACTAAATCCTCCAGTCACAGAATAAGTCCTCCAGTCACTGAAAGACTTCTACCATCTTGGACTATATTCGCCATACACATGAAAATCTCTAAGCACAGATTAAATTCTCCACTCACTGAGTAAATTCCCATGTCACAGAATAAACTCCACTCTCACAGACTGAATTCTCCTCTCGCTGATTATCTATTCTCTAATATGACATAATTATGTATATTTATATTAGCATAATTATATATAATTAGTATTACATATAATAAATAATATTAACCTATTCTAAAGGGAGAAACTAAATTCTCCAGTCAGAAACTAAATTCTCCCGTCAGAAACTAAATCCCCCAGTCAGAAACTAAATCCTCCAGTCAGAAACTAAATCCTCCCGTCAGAAACTAAATCCTCCCGTCAGAAAATAAATTCTTCCATCAGAAACTAAATCCCCCAGTCAGAAACTAAATCCTCCAGTCAGAAACTAAATCCTCCAGTCAGGAACTAAATCCTCCTGTCAGGAACTAAATCCTCCTGTCACAGAACAAGTCCTCCTGTCACTGAAAGACTTCTACCATTTTAGGTACAAACACATGAAAATCTCTAAGCACAGATTAAATTCTCCACTCACTGAGTAAATTCTCCACTCACTGAGTAAGTTCCCATGTCACAGAAAAAATTCCCATGTCACAGAATAAATTCCACTCTCACAGACTAAATTCTCCTCTCGCTGATTATCTATTCTCTAATATGATATAATTAAGTATAATTTTATTAGCATAATAATATATAATTAGTATTACATATAATAAATAATATTAACCTATTCTCCAGGCAGAAACGAAATTCTCCCATCAGAAACTAAATCCTCCAGTCAGAAACTAAATCCTCCAGTCAGAAACTAAATCCTCCCGTCAGAAACTAAATCCTCCTGTCACAGAACAAGTCCTCCGGGCACTGAAAGACTTCTACCATTTTAGGTACAAACACATGAAAATTTCTAAGCACAGATTAAATTCTCTACTCACTGAGTAAATTCTCCACTCACTGAGTAAATTCCCATGTCACAGAAAAAATTCCCATGTCACAGAATAAATTCCACTCTCACAGACTAAATTCTCCTCTCGCTGATTATCTATTCTCTAATATGATATAATTAAGTATAATTTTATTAGCATAATAATATATAATTAGTATTACATATAATAAATAATATTAACCTATTCTCCAGGCTGAAACGAAATTCTCCCATCAGAAACTAAATCCTCCAGTCAGAAACTAAATCCTCCAGTCAGAAACTAAATCCTCCCGTCAGAAACTAAATCCTCCTGTCACAGAAGAAGTCCTCCGGTCACTGAAAGACTTCTACCATTTTAGGTACAAACACAAGAAAATCTCTAAGCACTGATTAAATTCTCCACTCACTGAGTAAATTCTCCACTCACTGAGTAAATTCCCATGTCACAGAAAAAATTCCCATGTCACAGAATAAATTCCACTCTTACAGACTAAATTCTCCTCTCGCTGATTATCTATTCTCTAATATGATATAATTATGTTTAATTATATTACTATATTAATATATAATAAGTATTACATATAATAAATAATATTAACCAATTCTCAAGTGAGAAACTAAATCCTCCAGTCAGAAACTAAATCCTCCAGTCACAGAATAAGTCCTCCAGTCACTGAAAGACTTCTACCATCTTGGACTATATTCGCCATACACATGAAAATCTCTAAGCACAGATTAAATTCTCCACTCACTGAGTAAATTCTCCACTCACTGAGTAAATTCCCATGTCACAGAAAAAATTCCCATGTCACAGAATAAATTCCACTCTCACAGACTAAATTCTCCTCTCGCTGATTATCTATTCTCTAATATGATATAATTATGTTTAATTATATTAGTATAATAATATATAATTAGTATTACATATAATAAATAATATTAACCAATTCTCAAGTGAGAAACTAAATCCTCCCTTCAGAAACTAAATCCTCCAGTCACAGAATAAGTCCTCCAGTCACTGAAAGACTTCTACCATCTTGGACTATATTCGCCATACACATGAAAATCTCTAAGCACAGATTAAATTCTCCACTCACTGAGTAAATTCCCATGTCACAGAATAAACTCCACTCTCACAGACTGAATTCTCCTCTCGCTGATTATCTATTCTCTAATATGACATAATTATGTATATTTATATTAGCATAATTATATATAATTAGTATTACATATAATAAATAATATTAACCTATTCTAAAGGGAGAAACTAAATTCTCCAGTCAGAAACTAAATTCTCCCGTCAGAAACTAAATCCCCCAGTCAGAAACTAAATCCTCCAGTCAGAAACTAAATCCTCCCGTCAGAAACTAAATCCTCCCGTCAGAAAATAAATTCTTCCATCAGAAACTAAATCCACCTGTCAGAAACTAAATCCTCCAGTCAGAAACTAAATCATCCAGTCAGAAACTAAATCCTCCTTTCACAGAACAAGTCCTCCGGTCACTGAAAGACTTCTACCATTTTAGGTACAAACACATGAAAATCTCTAAGCACAGATTAAATTCTCTACTCACTGAGTAAATTCTCCACTCACTGAGTAAATTCCCAGGTCACAGAAAAAATTCCCATGTCACAGAATAAATTCCACTCTCACAGACTAAATTCTCCTCTCGCTGATTATCTATTCTCTAATATGATATAATTAAGTATAATTTTATTAGCATAATAATATATAATTAGTATTACATATAATAAATAATATTAACCTATTCTCCAGTCAGAAACTAAATCCTCCAGTCAGAAACTAAATCCTCCCGTCAGAAAATAAATTCTTCCATCAGAAACTAAATCCACCTGTCAGAAACTAAATCCTCCTGTCAGAAACTAAATCCTCCAGTCAGAAACTAAATCCTCCAGTCAGAAACTAAATCCTCCTGTCACAGAACAAGTCCTCCGGTCACTGAAAGACTTCTACCATTTTAGGTACAAACATATGAAAATCTCTAAGCACAGATTAAATTCTCCACTCACTGAGTAAATTCTCCACTCACTGAGTAAATTCCCATGTCACAGTATAAATTCCACTCTCACAGACTAAATTCTCCTCTCGCTGATTATCTATTCTCTAATATGATATAATTATGTATAATTATATTTGTATAAGAATATATAACTAGTATTACATATAATAAAAAATATTAACCAATTCTCAAGTCAGAAAATCAATTCTGCCGTCAGAAACTAAATTCTCCCTTTAGAAACTAAATCCTCCACTCACAGAATAAGTCCTCCTGTCACTGAAAGACTTCTGCCATCTTGGACTAAATTTGCCAAACACATGAAAATCTCTAAGCACAGATTAAATTCTCCACTCACTGAGTAAATTCTCCACTCACTGAGTAAATTCCCATGTCACAGAAAAAATTCCCATGTCACAGAATAAATTCCACTCTCACAGACTAAATTCTCCTCTCAGTGATTATCTGTTCTCTAATATGATATAATTATGTTTAATTTGATTAGTGTAATAATATATAATTAGCATTACATATAAAAAAAAAATACTAGCCAATTCTCCAGGCAGAAACTTAATCCTCCCATCAGAAACTTAATCCTCCCCTCAGAAACTAAATCCTCCAGTCACAGAATAATTCCTCCAGTCACTGAAAGACTTCTACCATCTTGGACTAAATTCGCCAAACACATGAAAATCTCTAAGCACAGATTAAATTCTCCACTCACTGAGTAAATTCTCCACTCACTGAGTAAATTCCCATGTCACAGAAAAAATTCCCATGTCACAGAATAAATTCCACTCTCACAGACTAAATTCTCCTCTCGCTGATTATCTATTTTCTAATATGATATAATTATGTTTAATTATATTAGTATAATAATATATAATTAGTATTACATATAATAAATAATATTAACCAATTCTCAAGTGAGAAACTAAATCCTCCCGGCAGAAACGAAATCCTCCAGTCACAGAATAAGTCCTCCAGTCACTGAAAGACTTCTACCATCTTAGACTAAATTCGCCAAACACATGAAAATCTCTAAGCACAGATTAAATTCTCCACTCACTGAGTAAATTCTCCACTCACTGAGTAAATTCCCATGTCACAGAAAAATTTCCCATGTCACAGAATAAATTCCACTCTCACAGACTAAATTCTCCTCTCACTGATTATCTATTCTCTAATATGATATAATTATGTTTAATTTTATTAGTGTAATAATATATAATTAGCATTACATATAAAAAAAAAATACTAACCAATTCTCCAGGCAGAAACTAAATCCTCCCGTCAGAAACTAAATCCTCCAGTCAGAAACGAAATCCTCCAGTCACAGTATAATTCCTCCAGTCACTGAAAGACTTCTACTATCTTGGACTAAATTCGCCAAACACATGAAAATCTCTAAGCACAGATTAAATTCTCCACTCACTGAGTAAATTCTCCACTCACTGAGTAAATTCCCATGTCACAGAAAAAATTCCCATGTCACAGAATAAATTCCACTCTCACAGACTAAATTCTCCTCTCACTGATTATCTATTCTCTAATATGATATAATTAAGTATGATTATATTAGCGTAATAATATATAATTAGTATTACATATAATAAATAATATTAACCTATTCTCCAGTCAGAAACTAAATTCTCCCATCAGAAACTAAATCCCCCAGTCAGAAACTAAATCCTCCAGTCAGAAACTTAATCCTCCCGTCAGAAACTAAATCCTCCTGTAAGAAACTAAATCCTCCAGTCAGGAACTAAATCCTCCTGTCAGGAACTAAATCCTCCTGTCTCAGAACAAGTCCTCCGGTCACTGAAAGACTTCTACCATCTTGGACTAAATTCGCCAAACACATGAAAATCTCTAAGCACAGATTAAATTCTCCACTCACTGAGTAAATTCCCATGTCACAGAATAAACTCCACTCTCACAGACTGAATTCACCTCTCGCTGATTATCTATTCTCTAATATGACATAATTATGTATAATTATATTAGCATAATAATATATAATTAGTATTACATATAATAAATAATATTAACCTATTCTAAAGGGAGAAACTAAATTCTCCAGTCAGAAACTAAATTCTCCCGTCAGAAACTAAATCCCCCAGTCAGAAACTAAATCCTCCCGTCAGAAACTAAATCCTCCTGTCAGGAACTAAATCCTCCTGTCTCAGAACAAGTCCTCCGGTCACTGAAAGACTTCTACCATCTTGGACTAAATTCGCCAAACACATGAAAATCTCTAAGCACAGATTAAATTCTCCACTCACTGAGTAAATTCCCATGTCACAGAATAAACTCCACTCTCACAGACTGAATTCACCTCTCGCTGATTATCTATTCTCTAATATGACATAATTATGTATAATTATATTAGCATAATAATATATAATTAGTATTACATATAATAAATAATATTAACCTATTCTAAAGGGAGAAACTAAATTCTCCAGTCAGAAACTAAATTCTCCCGTCAGAAACTAAATCCCCCAGTCAGAAACTAAATCCTCCAGTCAGAAACTAAATCCTCCCGTCAGAAACTAAATCCTCCCGTCAGAAACTAAATTCTTCCATCAGAAACTAAATCCTCCTGTCAGAAACTAAATCCTCCAGTCAGAAACTAAATCCTCCAGTCAGAAACTAAATCCTCCTTTCACAGAACAAGTCCTCCGGTCACTGAAAGACTTCTACCATTTTAGGTACAAACACATGAAAATCTCTAAGCACAGATTAAATTCTCTACTCACTGAGTAAATTCTCCACTCACTGAGTAAATTCCCAGGTCACAGAAAAAATTCCCATGTCACAGAATAAATTCCACTCTCACAGACTAAATTCTCCTCTCGCTGATTATCTATTCTCTAATATGATATAATTAAGTATAATTTTATTAGCATAATAATATATAATTAGTATTACATATAATAAATAATATTAACCTATTCTCCAGGCAGAAACGAAATTCTCCCATCAGAAACTAAATCCTCCAGTCAGAAACTAAATCCTCCAGTCAGAAACTAAATCCTCCCGTCAGAAACTAAATCCTCCTGTCACAGAACAAGTCCTCCGGTCACTGAAAGACTTCTACCATTTTAGGTACAAACATATGAAAATCTCTAAGCACAGATTAAATTCTCCACTCACTGAGTAAATTCTCCACTCAATGAGTAAATTCCCATGTTACAGAAAAAATTCCCATGTCACAGAATAAATTCCACTCTCACAGACTAAATCCTCCTCTCGCTGATTATCTATTCTCTAATATGATATAATTATGTTTAATTATATTAGTATAATAATATATAATTAGTATTACATATAATAAATAATATTAACCAATTCTCAAGTGAGAAATAAATCCTCCAGTCAGAAACGAAATCCTCCAGTCAGAAACTAAATCCTCCAGTCACAGAATAATTCCTCCAGTCACTGAAAGACTTCTACCATCTTGGACTAAATTCGCCAAACACATGAAAATCTCTAAGCACAGATTAAATTCTCCACTCACTGAGTAAATTCCCATGTCACAGAAAAAATTCCCATGTCACAGAATAAATTCCACTCTCACAGACTAAATTCTCCTCTCGCTGATTATCTATTCTCTAATATGATATAATTAAGTATGATTATATTAGCATAATAATATGTAATTAGTATTACAAATAATAAATAATATTAACCTATTCTCCAGTCAGAAACTAAATTCTCCCATCAGAAACTAAATCCCCCAGTCAGAAACTAAATCCCCATGTCAGAAACAAAATCCTCCCGTCAGAAACAAAATCCTCCCTTCAGAAAATAAATCCTCCAGTCAGAAACTAAATCCTCCTGTCAGGAACTAAATCCTCCTGTCAGGAACTAAATCCTCCTGTCACAGAACAAGTCCTCCGGTCACTGAAAGACTTCTACCATCTTGGACTAAATTCGCCAAACACATGAAAATCTCTAAGCACAGATTAAATTCTCCACTCACTGAGTAAATTCCCATGTCACAGAATAAACTCCACTCTCACAGACTGAATTCACCTCTCGCTGATTATCTATTCTCTAATATGACATAATTATGCATAATTATATTAGCATAGTAATTTATAATTAGTATTACATATAATAAATAATATTAACCTATTTTAAAGGGAGAAACTAAATTCTCCAGTCAGAAACTAAATTCTTCCATCAGAAACTAAATCCTCCTGTCAGAAACTAAATCCTCCAGTCAGAAACTAAATCCTCCAGTCAGGAACTAAATCCTCCTGTCACAGAACAAGTCCTCTGGTCACTGAAAGACTTCTACCATTTTAGGCACAAACACATGAAAATCTCTAAGCACAGATTAAATTCTCTACTCACTGAGTAAATTCTCCACTCACTGAGTAAGTTCCCAGGTCACAGAAAAAATTCCCATGTCACAGAATAAATTCCACTCTCACAGACTAAATTCTCCTCTCGCTGATTATCTATTCTCTAATATGATATAATTAAGTATGATTATATTAGCATAATAATATATAATTAGTATTACATATACTAAATAATATTAACCTATTCTCCAGTCAGAAACTAAATTCTCCCATCAGAAACTAAATCCCCCAGTCAGAAACTAAATCCTCCAGTCAGAAACTAAATCCTCCCGTCAGAAACTAAATCCTCCAGTCAGAAACTAAATCCTCCAGTCAGGAACTAAATCCTCCTGTCAGGAACTAAATCCTCCTGTCACAGAACAAGTCCTCCTGTCACTGAAAGACTTCTACCATTTTAGGTACAAACACATGAAAATCTCTAAGCACAGATTAAATTCTCCACTCACTGAGTAAATTCTCCACTCACTGAGTAAATTCCCATGTCACAGAAAAAATTCCCATGTCACAGAATAAATTCCACTCTCACAGACTAAATTCTCCTCTCGCTGATTATCTATTCTCTAATATGATATAATTAAGTATAATTTTATTAGCATAATAATATATAATTAGTATTACATATAATAAATAATATTAACCTATTCTCCAGGCAGAAACGAAATTCTCCCATCAGAAACTAAATCCTCCTGTCAGAAACTAAATCCTCCAGTCAGAAACTAAATCCTCCCGTCAGAAACTAAATCCTCCTGTCACAGAACATGTCCTCCGGGCACTGAAAGACTTCTACCATTTTAGGTACAAACACATGAAAATCTCTAAGCACAGATTAAATTCTCCACTCACTGAGTAAATTCTCCACTCACTGAGTAAATTCCCATGTCACAGAAAAAATTCCCATGTCACAGAATAAATTCCACTCTCACAGACTAAATCCTCCTCTCGCTGATTATCTATTCTCTAATATGATATAATTATGTTTAATTATATTAGTATATAAATATATAATTAGTATTACATATAATAAATAATATTAACCAATTCTCAAGTGAGAAACTAAATCCTCCCTTCAGAAACTAAATCCTCCAGTCACAGAATAAGTCCTCCAGTCACTGAAAGACTTCTACCATCTTGGACTATATTCGCCATACACATGAAAATCTCTAAGCACAGATTAAATTCTCCACTCACTGAGTAAATTCTCCACTCACTGAGTAAATTCCCATGTCACAGAAAAAATTCCCATGTCACAGAATAAATTCCACTCACACAGACTAAATTCTCCTCTCGCTGATTATCTATTCTCTAATATGATATAATTATGTATAATTATATTAGTATAATAATATATAATTAGTATTACATATAATAAATAATATTAACCAATTCTCAAGTGAGAAACTAAATCCTCCACTCACAGAACAAGTCCTCCAGTCACTGAAAGAGTTCTACCATCTTGGACTAAATTCGCCAAACACATGAAAATCTCTAAGCACATATTAAATTCTCCACTCACTGAGTAAATTCCCATGTCACAGAATAAATTCCACTCTCACAGACTAAATTCACCTCTCGCTGATTATCTATTCTCTAATATGATATAATTAAGTATATTATATTAGCATAATAATATATAATTAGTATTACATATACTAAATAATATTAACCTATTCTCCAGTCAGAAACTAAATTCTCCCATCAGAAACTAAATCCCCCAGTCAGAAACTAAATCCTCCACTCAGAAACTAAATCCTCCCGTCAGAAACTAAATCCTCCAGTCAGAAACTAAATCCTCCAGTCAGGAACTAAATCCTCCTGTCAGGAACTAAATCCTCCTGTCACAGAACAAGTCCTCCTGTCACTGAAAGACTTCTACCATTTTAGGTACAAACACATGAAAATCTCTAAGCACAGATTAAATTCTCCACTCACTGAGTAAATTCTCCACTCACTGAGTAAATTCCCATGTCACAGAAAAAATTCCCATGTCACAGAATAAATTCCACTCTCACAGACTAAATTCTCCTCTCGCTGATTATCTATTCTCTAATATGATATAATTAAGTATAATTTTATTAGCATAATAATATATAATTAGTATTACATATAATAAATAATATTAACCTATTCTCCAGGCAGAAACGAAATTCTCCCATCAGAAACTAAATCCTCCTGTCAGAAACTAAATCCTCCAGTCAGAAACTAAATCCTCCCGTCAGAAACTAAATCCTCCTGTCACAGAACATGTCCTCCGGGCACTGAAAGACTTCTACCATTTTAGGTACAAACACATGAAAATCTCTAAGCACAGATTAAATTCTCCACTCACTGAGTAAATTCTCCACTCACTGAGTAAATTCCCATGTCACAGAAAAAATTCCCATGTCACAGAATAAATTCCACTCTCACAGACTAAATCCTCCTCTCGCTGATTATCTATTCTCTAATATGATATAATTATGTTTAATTATATTAGTATATAAATATATAATTAGTATTACATATAATAAATAATATTAACCAATTCTCAAGTGAGAAACTAAATCCTCCCTTCAGAAACTAAATCCTCCAGTCACAGAATAAGTCCTCCAGTCACTGAAAGACTTCTACCATCTTGGACTATATTCGCCATACACATGAAAATCTCTAAGCACAGATTAAATTCTCCACTCACTGAGTAAATTCTCCACTCACTGAGTAAATTCCCATGTCACAGAAAAAATTCCCATGTCACAGAATAAATTCCACTCACACAGACTAAATTCTCCTCTCGCTGATTATCTATTCTCTAATATGATATAATTATGTATAATTATATTAGTATAATAATATATAATTAGTATTACATATAATAAATAATATTAACCAATTCTCAAGTGAGAAACTAAATCCTCCACTCACAGAACAAGTCCTCCAGTCACTGAAAGAGTTCTACCATCTTGGACTAAATTCGCCAAACACATGAAAATCTCTAAGCACATATTAAATTCTCCACTCACTGAGTAAATTCCCATGTCACAGAATAAACTCCACTCTCACAGACTAAATTCTCCTCTCGCTGATTATCTATTCTCTAATATGATATAATTAAGTATAATTTTATTAGCATAATAATATATAATTAGTATTACATATAATAAATAATATTAACCTATTCTAAAGGGAGAAACTAAATTCTCCAGTCAGAAACTAAATTCTCCTGTCAGAAACTAAATCTCCCAGGCAGAAACTAAATCCTCCAGTCAGAAACTAAATCCTCCTGTCACAGAACAAGTCCTCCGGTCACTGAAAGACTTCTACCTTTTTAGGTACAAACACATGAAAATCTCTAAGCACAGATTAAATTCTCCACTCACTGAGTAAATTCTCCACTCACTGAGTAAATTCCCATGTCACAGAAAAAATTCCCATGTCACAGAATAAATTCCACTCTCACAGACTAAATTCTCCTCTCGCTGATTATCTATTCTCTAATATGATATAATTATGTTTAATTATATTAGTATAATAATATATAATTAGTATTACATATAATAAATAATATTAACCAATTCTCAAGTGAGAAACTAAATCCTCCCGTCAGAAACTAAATCCTCCACTCACAGAATAAGTCCTGTAATCACTGAAAGACTTCTACCATCTTGGACTAAATTCGCCATGCACATGAAAATCTCTAAGCACAGATTAAATTCTCCACTCACTGAGTAAATTCCCATGTCACAGAATAAATTCCACTCTCACAGACTAAATTCACCTCTCGCTGATTATCTATTCTCTAATATGTCATAATTATGTATAATTATATTAGCATAATAATATATAATTAGTATTACATATAATAAATAATATTAACCTATTCTAAAAGGAGAAACTAAATTCTCCAGTCAGAAACTAAATTCTCCTGTCAGAAACTAAATCCCCCTGTCAGAAACTAAATCCTCTAGTGAGAAACTAAATCCTCCCATCAGAAACTAAATCCTCCAGTCAGAAACGAAATTCTCCCATCAGAAACTAAATCCTCCTGTCAGAAACTAAATCCTCCAGTCAGAAACTAAATCCTCCCGTCAGAAACTAAATCCTCCTGTCACAGAACATGTCCTCCGGGCACTGAAAGACTTCTACCATTTTAGGTACAAACACATGAAAATCTCTAAGCACAGATTAAATTCTCCACTCACTGAGTAAATTCTCCACTCACTGAGTAAGTTCCCAGGTCACAGAAAAAATTCCCATGTCACAGAATAAATTCCACTCTCACAGACTAAATTCTCCTCTCGCTGATTATCTATTCTCTAATATGATATAATTAAGTATATTATATTAGCATAATAATATATAATTAGTATTACATATACTAAATAATATTAACCTATTCTCCAGTCAGAAACTAAATTCTCCCATCAGAAACTAAATCCCCCAGTCAGAAACTAAATCCTCCACTCAGAAACTAAATCCTCCCGTCAGAAACTAAATCCTCCAGTCAGAAACTAAATCCTCCAGTCAGGAACTAAATCCTCCTGTCAGGAACTAAATCCTCCTGTCACAGAACAAGTCCTCCTGTCACTGAAAGACTTCTACCATTTTAGGTACAAACACATGAAAATCTCTAAGCACAGATTAAATTCTCCACTCACTGAGTAAATTCTCCACTCACTGAGTAAATTCCCATGTCACAGAAAAAATTCCCATGTCACAGAATAAATTCCACTCTCACAGACTAAATTCTCCTCTCGCTGATTATCTATTCTCTAATATGATATAATTAAGTATAATTTTATTAGCATAATAATATATAATTAGTATTACATATAATAAATAATATTAACCTATTCTCCAGGCAGAAACGAAATTCTCCCATCAGAAACTAAATCCTCCTGTCAGAAACTAAATCCTCCAGTCAGAAACTAAATCCTCCCGTCAGAAACTAAATCCTCCTGTCACAGAACATGTCCTCCGGGCACTGAAAGACTTCTACCATTTTAGGTACAAACACATGAAAATCTCTAAGCACAGATTAAATTCTCCACTCACTGAGTAAATTCTCCACTCACTGAGTAAATTCCCATGTCACAGAAAAAATTCCCATGTCACAGAATAAATTCCACTCTCACAGACTAAATCCTCCTCTCGCTGATTATCTATTCTCTAATATGATATAATTATGTTTAATTATATTAGTATATAAATATATAATTAGTATTACATATAATAAATAATATTAACCAATTCTCAAGTGAGAAACTAAATCCTCCCTTCAGAAACTAAATCCTCCAGTCACAGAATAAGTCCTCCAGTCACTGAAAGACTTCTACCATCTTGGACTATATTCGCCATACACATGAAAATCTCTAAGCACAGATTAAATTCTCCACTCACTGAGTAAATTCTCCACTCACTGAGTAAATTCCCATGTCACAGAAAAAATTCCCATGTCACAGAATAAATTCCACTCACACAGACTAAATTCTCCTCTCGCTGATTATCTATTCTCTAATATGATATAATTATGTATAATTATATTAGTATAATAATATATAATTAGTATTACATATAATAAATAATATTAACCAATTCTCAAGTGAGAAACTAAATCCTCCACTCACAGAACAAGTCCTCCAGTCACTGAAAGAGTTCTACCATCTTGGACTAAATTCGCCAAACACATGAAAATCTCTAAGCACATATTAAATTCTCCACTCACTGAGTAAATTCCCATGTCACAGAATAAATTCCACTCTCACAGACTAAATTCACCTCTCGCTGATTATCTATTCTCTAATATGATATAATTAAGTATATTATATTAGCATAATAATATATAATTAGTATTACATATACTAAATAATATTAACCTATTCTCCAGTCAGAAACTAAATTCTCCCATCAGAAACTAAATCCCCCAGTCAGAAACTAAATCCTCCACTCAGAAACTAAATCCTCCCGTCAGAAACTAAATCCTCCAGTCAGAAACTAAATCCTCCAGTCAGGAACTAAATCCTCCTGTCAGGAACTAAATCCTCCTGTCACAGAACAAGTCCTCCTGTCACTGAAAGACTTCTACCATTTTAGGTACAAACACATGAAAATCTCTAAGCACAGATTAAATTCTCCACTCACTGAGTAAATTCTCCACTCACTGAGTAAATTCCCATGTCACAGAAAAAATTCCCATGTCACAGAATAAATTCCACTCTCACAGACTAAATTCTCCTCTCGCTGATTATCTATTCTCTAATATGATATAATTAAGTATAATTTTATTAGCATAATAATATATAATTAGTATTACATATAATAAATAATATTAACCTATTCTCCAGGCAGAAACGAAATTCTCCCATCAGAAACTAAATCCTCCTGTCAGAAACTAAATCCTCCAGTCAGAAACTAAATCCTCCCGTCAGAAACTAAATCCTCCTGTCACAGAACATGTCCTCCGGGCACTGAAAGACTTCTACCATTTTAGGTACAAACACATGAAAATCTCTAAGCACAGATTAAATTCTCCACTCACTGAGTAAATTCTCCACTCACTGAGTAAATTCCCATGTCACAGAAAAAATTCCCATGTCACAGAATAAATTCCACTCTCACAGACTAAATCCTCCTCTCGCTGATTATCTATTCTCTAATATGATATAATTATGTTTAATTATATTAGTATATAAATATATAATTAGTATTACATATAATAAATAATATTAACCAATTCTCAAGTGAGAAACTAAATCCTCCCTTCAGAAACTAAATCCTCCAGTCACAGAATAAGTCCTCCAGTCACTGAAAGACTTCTACCATCTTGGACTATATTCGCCATACACATGAAAATCTCTAAGCACAGATTAAATTCTCCACTCACTGAGTAAATTCTCCACTCACTGAGTAAATTCCCATGTCACAGAAAAAATTCCCATGTCACAGAATAAATTCCACTCACACAGACTAAATTCTCCTCTCGCTGATTATCTATTCTCTAATATGATATAATTATGTATAATTATATTAGTATAATAATATATAATTAGTATTACATATAATAAATAATATTAACCAATTCTCAAGTGAGAAACTAAATCCTCCACTCACAGAACAAGTCCTCCAGTCACTGAAAGAGTTCTACCATCTTGGACTAAATTCGCCAAACACATGAAAATCTCTAAGCACATATTAAATTCTCCACTCACTGAGTAAATTCCCATGTCACAGAATAAACTCCACTCTCACAGACTAAATTCTCCTCTCGCTGATTATCTATTCTCTAATATGATATAATTAAGTATAATTTTATTAGCATAATAATATATAATTAGTATTACATATAATAAATAATATTAACCTATTCTAAAGGGAGAAACTAAATTCTCCAGTCAGAAACTAAATTCTCCTGTCAGAAACTAAATCTCCCAGGCAGAAACTAAATCCTCCAGTCAGAAACTAAATCCTCCTGTCACAGAACAAGTCCTCCGGTCACTGAAAGACTTCTACCTTTTTAGGTACAAACACATGAAAATCTCTAAGCACAGATTAAATTCTCCACTCACTGAGTAAATTCTCCACTCACTGAGTAAATTCCCATGTCACAGAAAAAATTCCCATGTCACAGAATAAATTCCACTCTCACAGACTAAATTCTCCTCTCGCTGATTATCTATTCTCTAATATGATATAATTATGTTTAATTATATTAGTATAATAATATATAATTAGTATTACATATAATAAATAATATTAACCAATTCTCAAGTGAGAAACTAAATCCTCCCGTCAGAAACTAAATCCTCCACTCACAGAATAAGTCCTGTAATCACTGAAAGACTTCTACCATCTTGGACTAAATTCGCCATGCACATGAAAATCTCTAAGCACAGATTAAATTCTCCACTCACTGAGTAAATTCCCATGTCACAGAATAAATTCCACTCTCACAGACTAAATTCACCTCTCGCTGATTATCTATTCTCTAATATGTCATAATTATGTATAATTATATTAGCATAATAATATATAATTAGTATTACATATAATAAATAATATTAACCTATTCTAAAAGGAGAAACTAAATTCTCCAGTCAGAAACTAAATTCTCCTGTCAGAAACTAAATCCCCCTGTCAGAAACTAAATCCTCTAGTGAGAAACTAAATCCTCCCATCAGAAACTAAATCCTCCAGTCAGAAACGAAATTCTCCCATCAGAAACTAAATCCTCCTGTCAGAAACTAAATCCTCCAGTCAGAAACTAAATCCTCCCGTCAGAAACTAAATCCTCCTGTCACAGAACATGTCCTCCGGGCACTGAAAGACTTCTACCATTTTAGGTACAAACACATGAAAATCTCTAAGCACAGATTAAATTCTCCACTCACTGAGTAAATTCTCCACTCACTGAGTAAATTCCCATGTCACAGAAAAAATTCCCATGTCACAGAATAAATTCCACTCTCACAGACTAAATCCTCCTCTCGCTGATTATCTATTCTCTAATATGATATAATTATGTTTAATTATATTAGTATATAAATATATAATTAGTATTACATATAATAAATAATATTAACCAATTCTCAAGTGAGAAACTAAATCCTCCCTTCAGAAACTAAATCCTCCAGTCACAGAATAAGTCCTCCAGTCACTGAAAGACTTCTACCATCTTGGACTATATTCGCCATACACATGAAAATCTCTAAGCACAGATTAAATTCTCCACTCACTGAGTAAATTCTCCACTCACTGAGTAAATTCCCATGTCACAGAAAAAATTCCCATGTCACAGAATAAATTCCACTCACACAGACTAAATTCTCCTCTCGCTGATTATCTATTCTCTAATATGATATAATTATGTATAATTATATTAGTATAATAATATATAATTAGTATTACATATAATAAATAATATTAACCAATTCTCAAGTGAGAAACTAAATCCTCCACTCACAGAACAAGTCCTCCAGTCACTGAAAGAGTTCTACCATCTTGGACTAAATTCGCCAAACACATGAAAATCTCTAAGCACATATTAAATTCTCCACTCACTGAGTAAATTCCCATGTCACAGAATAAATTCCACTCTCACAGACTAAATTCACCTCTCGCTGATTATCTATTCTCTAATATGATATAATTAAGTATATTATATTAGCATAATAATATATAATTAGTATTACATATACTAAATAATATTAACCTATTCTCCAGTCAGAAACTAAATTCTCCCATCAGAAACTAAATCCCCCAGTCAGAAACTAAATCCTCCACTCAGAAACTAAATCCTCCCGTCAGAAACTAAATCCTCCAGTCAGAAACTAAATCCTCCAGTCAGGAACTAAATCCTCCTGTCAGGAACTAAATCCTCCTGTCACAGAACAAGTCCTCCTGTCACTGAAAGACTTCTACCATTTTAGGTACAAACACATGAAAATCTCTAAGCACAGATTAAATTCTCCACTCACTGAGTAAATTCTCCACTCACTGAGTAAATTCCCATGTCACAGAAAAAATTCCCATGTCACAGAATAAATTCCACTCTCACAGACTAAATTCTCCTCTCGCTGATTATCTATTCTCTAATATGATATAATTAAGTATAATTTTATTAGCATAATAATATATAATTAGTATTACATATAATAAATAATATTAACCTATTCTCCAGGCAGAAACGAAATTCTCCCATCAGAAACTAAATCCTCCTGTCAGAAACTAAATCCTCCAGTCAGAAACTAAATCCTCCCGTCAGAAACTAAATCCTCCTGTCACAGAACATGTCCTCCGGGCACTGAAAGACTTCTACCATTTTAGGTACAAACACATGAAAATCTCTAAGCACAGATTAAATTCTCCACTCACTGAGTAAATTCTCCACTCACTGAGTAAATTCCCATGTCACAGAAAAAATTCCCATGTCACAGAATAAATTCCACTCTCACAGACTAAATCCTCCTCTCGCTGATTATCTATTCTCTAATATGATATAATTATGTTTAATTATATTAGTATATAAATATATAATTAGTATTACATATAATAAATAATATTAACCAATTCTCAAGTGAGAAACTAAATCCTCCCTTCAGAAACTAAATCCTCCAGTCACAGAATAAGTCCTCCAGTCACTGAAAGACTTCTACCATCTTGGACTATATTCGCCATACACATGAAAATCTCTAAGCACAGATTAAATTCTCCACTCACTGAGTAAATTCTCCACTCACTGAGTAAATTCCCATGTCACAGAAAAAATTCCCATGTCACAGAATAAATTCCACTCACACAGACTAAATTCTCCTCTCGCTGATTATCTATTCTCTAATATGATATAATTATGTATAATTATATTAGTATAATAATATATAATTAGTATTACATATAATAAATAATATTAACCAATTCTCAAGTGAGAAACTAAATCCTCCACTCACAGAACAAGTCCTCCAGTCACTGAAAGAGTTCTACCATCTTGGACTAAATTCGCCAAACACATGAAAATCTCTAAGCACATATTAAATTCTCCACTCACTGAGTAAATTCCCATGTCACAGAATAAACTCCACTCTCACAGACTAAATTCTCCTCTCGCTGATTATCTATTCTCTAATATGATATAATTAAGTATAATTTTATTAGCATAATAATATATAATTAGTATTACATATAATAAATAATATTAACCTATTCTAAAGGGAGAAACTAAATTCTCCAGTCAGAAACTAAATTCTCCTGTCAGAAACTAAATCTCCCAGGCAGAAACTAAATCCTCCAGTCAGAAACTAAATCCTCCTGTCACAGAACAAGTCCTCCGGTCACTGAAAGACTTCTACCTTTTTAGGTACAAACACATGAAAATCTCTAAGCACAGATTAAATTCTCCACTCACTGAGTAAATTCTCCACTCACTGAGTAAATTCCCATGTCACAGAAAAAATTCCCATGTCACAGAATAAATTCCACTCTCACAGACTAAATTCTCCTCTCGCTGATTATCTATTCTCTAATATGATATAATTATGTTTAATTATATTAGTATAATAATATATAATTAGTATTACATATAATAAATAATATTAACCAATTCTCAAGTGAGAAACTAAATCCTCCCGTCAGAAACTAAATCCTCCACTCACAGAATAAGTCCTGTAATCACTGAAAGACTTCTACCATCTTGGACTAAATTCGCCATGCACATGAAAATCTCTAAGCACAGATTAAATTCTCCACTCACTGAGTAAATTCCCATGTCACAGAATAAATTCCACTCTCACAGACTAAATTCACCTCTCGCTGATTATCTATTCTCTAATATGTCATAATTATGTATAATTATATTAGCATAATAATATATAATTAGTATTACATATAATAAATAATATTAACCTATTCTAAAAGGAGAAACTAAATTCTCCAGTCAGAAACTAAATTCTCCTGTCAGAAACTAAATCCCCCTGTCAGAAACTAAATCCTCTAGTGAGAAACTAAATCCTCCCATCAGAAACTAAATCCTCCAGTCAGAAACTAAATTCTTCCATCAGAAACTAAATCCACCTGTCAGAAACTAAATCCTCCAGTCAGAAACTAAATCCTCCAGTCAGAAACTAAATCCTCCTTTCACAGAACAAGCCCTCCGGTCACTGAAACACTTCTACCATTTTAGGTACAAACACATGAAAATCTCTAAGCACAGATTAAATTCTCCACTCACTGAGTAAATTCTCCACTCACTGAGTAAATTCCCATGTCACAGAAAAAATTCCCATGTCACAGAATAAATTCCACTCTCACAGACTAAATTCTTTTCTTGCTGATTATCTATTCTCTAATATGATATAATTATGTATAATTATATTAGTATAATAATATATAATTAGTATTACATATAATAAATAATATTAACCAATTCTCAAGTGAGAAACTAAATCCTCCCTTCAGAAACTAAATCCTCCACTCACAGAATAAGTCCTGTAATCACTGAAAGACTTCTACCATCTTGGACTAAATTCGCCAAACACATGAAAATCTCTAAGCACAGATTAAATTCTCCACTCACTGAGTAAATTCCCATGTCACAGAATAAACTCCACTCTCACAGACTGAATTCACCTCTCGCTGATTATCTATGCTCTAATATGACATAATTATGTATAATTATATTAGCATAATAATATATAATTAGTATTACATATAATAAATAATATTAACCAATTCTCAAGGGAGAAACTAAATCCTCCAGTCAGAAACGAAACCCCCCAGTCACAGAATAAGTCCTCCAGTCACTGAAAGACTTCTACCATCTTGGACTATATTCGCCATACACATGAAATTCTCTAAGCACAGATTAAATTCTCCACTCACTGAGTAAATTCTCCACTCACTGAGTAAATTCCCATGTCACAGAAAAAATTCCCATGTCATAGAATAAATTCCACTCTCACAGACTAAATTCTCCTCTCGCTGATTATCTATTCTCTAATATGATATAATTATGTATAATTATATTAGTATAATAATATATAAATATTATTACACATAATAAATAATATTAAAAAATTCTCAAGTGAGAAACTAAATCCTCCCGTCAGAAACTGGATCCTCTAGTCACAGAATAAGTCCTTCAGTCGCTGAAAGACTTCTACCATCTTGGACTAAATTCGCCAAACACATGAAAATCTCTGAGCACAGATTAAATTCTCCACTCACTGAGTAAATTCTCCACTCACTGAGTAAATTCCCATGTCACAGAAAAAATTCCCATGTCACAGAATAAATTCCACTCTCACAGACTAATTTATCCTCTCGCTGATTATCTATTCCCTAATATGATATAATTATGTTTAATTATATTAGTGTAATAACATATAATTAGCACTACATAGAAAAAAATATACTAAATAACTCTCCAGGCAGAAACTAAATCCTCCCGTCAGAAACTAAATCCTGCAGTCAGAAACTAAATCCTCCCGTCAGAAACTAAATCCTCCAGTCACAGAATAAGTCCTTCAGTCACTGAAAGACTTCTACCATCTTGGACTAAATTCGCCAAACACATGTAAATCTCTAAGCACAGATTAAATTCTCCACTCACTGAGTAAATTCTCCACTCACTGAGTAAATTCCCATGTCACAGAAAAAATTCCACTCTCACAGACTAAATTCACCTCTTGCTGATTATCTATTCTCTAATATGACATAATTATGTATAATTATATTACCATAATAATATATAATTAGTATTACATATAATAAATAATATTAACCTATTCTAAAGGGAGAAACTAAATTCTCCAGTCAGAAACTAAATTCTCCTGTCAGAAACTAAATCCCCCAGTCAGAAACTAAAACCTCCAGTCAGAAACTAAATCCTCCAGTCAGAAACTAAATCCTCCAGTCAGAAACTAAATCCTCCAGTCACAGAAGAAGTCCTCCAGTCACTGAAAGACTTCTATCATCTTGGACTAAATTCGCCAAACACATGAAAATCTCTAAGCACAGATTAAATTCTCCACTCACTGAGTAAATTCTCCACTCACTGAGTAAATTCCCATGTCACAGAAAAAATTCCCATGTCACAGAATAAATTCCACTCTCACAGACTAAATTCTCCTCTCACTGATTATCTATTCTCTAATATGATATAATTATGTTTAATTTTATTAGTGTAATAATATATAATTAGCATTACATATAAAAAAAAAATACTAACCAATTCTCCAGGTGAGAAACTAAATCCTTCCATCAGAAACTAAATCCTCCAGTCAGAAACTAAATCCTCCAGTCACAGAATAATTCCTCCAGTCACTGAAAGACTTCTACCATCTTGGACTAAATTCGCCAAACACATGAAAATCTCTAAGCACAGATTAAATTCTCCACTCACTGAGTAAATTCTCCACTCACTGAGTAAATTCCCATGTCACAGAAATAAATT
>JAESHU010000096.1:0-52938 GCA_017639245.1 Myiopsitta monachus | reverse complement strand
GTCGCAGACTAAATTCCCATGTCGCAGACTAAATTCCCATGTCGCAGACTAAATTCCCGTCTCGCTGATTATTCTCTAAATGATATGATTATATATAATTATACTAGTATAATAATATATAATTAGTATTACATATACTAAATAATATTAACAAATCCTCCCGGCAGAAACTATATCCTCCCGGCAGAAACTAAATCCTCCCGTCACTGAAAGACTTCTACCATCTTAGACTAAATTCGCCAAACACATGACAATCTCTAAGCACTGATTAAATTCTCCACTCACTGAGTAAAGTCCCATGTCACAGTCTAAATTCCCATGTCACAGTCTAAATTCCCATGTCACAGTCTAAATTCCCATGTCACAGTCTAAATTCCCATGTCACAGTCTAAATTCCCATGTCACAGTCTAAATTCCCATGTCACAGTCTAAATTCCCATGTCACAGTCTAAATTCCCATGTCACAGTCTAAATTCCCATGTCACAGTCTAAATTCCCATGTCACAGTCTAAATTCCCATGTCACAGTCTAAATTCCCATGTCACAGTCTAAATTCCCATGTCACAGTCTAAATTCCCATGTCACAGTCTAAATTCCCATGTCACAGTCTAAATTCCCATGTCACAGTCTAAATTCCCATGTCACAGACTAAATTCCCCTCTCACAGACTAAATTCCCCTCTCACAGACTAAATTCCCCTCTCACAGACTAAATTCCCCTCTCGCTGATTATCTGCTCTCTAATATGATATAATTATGTATAATTATATTAGTATAACAACATATAATTCGTATTACATATAATAAATAATATTAACCTATCCTCCAGGCAGAAACTAAATCCTCCCGGCAGAAACTAAATCCTCCCGGCAGAAACTAAATCCTCCCGGCAGAAACTAAATCCTCCCGGCAGAAACTAAATCCTCCCGGCAGAAACTAAATCCTCCCGGCAGAAACTAAATCCTCCCGTCACTGAAAGACTTCTACCATCTTAGACTAAATTTGCCAAACACATAAAAATCTCTAAGCACAGACTAAATTCCCATGTCACAGACTAAATTCCCATGTCACAGACTAAATTCCCATGTCACAGACTAAATTCCCATGTCACAGACTAAATTCCCATGTCACAGACTAAATTCCCATGTCACAGACTAAATTCCCATGTCACAGACTAAATTCCCATGTCACAGACTAAATTCCCATGTCGCAGACTAAATTCCCATGTCGCAGACTAAATTCCCATGTCGCAGACTAAATTCCCATGTCGCAGACTAAATTCCCATGTCGCAGACTAAATTCTCCTCTCGCTCATTATTCTCTAATATGATATAATTATGTATAATTATATTGGTATAATAATATATAATTAGTATTACATATACTAAATAATATTAACAAATCCTCCCGGCAGAAACTAAATCCTCCCGGCAGAAACTAAATCCTCCCGGCAGAAACTAAATCCTCCCGGCAGAAACTAAATCCTCCCGGCAGAAACTAAATCCTCCCGTCACTGAAAGACTTCTACCATCTTAGACTAAATTCGCCAAACACATGAAAATCTCTAAGCACAGATTAAATTCTCCACTCACTGAGTAAAGTCCCATGACACAGACTAAAGTCCCATGACACAGACTAAAGTCCCATGACACAGACTAAATTCCCATGTCGCAGACTAAATTCCCATGTCGCAGACTAAATTCCCATGTCGCAGACTAAATTCCCATGTCGCAGACTAAATTCCCATGTCGCAGACTAAATTCCCATGTCGCAGACTAAATTCCCATGTCACAGACTAAATTCCCATGTCACAGACTAAATTCCCATGTCACAGACTAAATTCCCATGTCACAGACTAAATTCCCATGTCGCAGACTAAATTCCCATGTCGCAGACTATATTCCCATGTTACAGACTATATTCCCATGTCACAGACTAAATTCCCATGTCACAGACTAAATTCCCCTCTCGCTGATTATCTGCTCTCTAATATGATATAATTATGTATAATTATATTAGTATAACAACATGTAATTAGTATTACATAAAATAAATAATATTAACCTATCCTCCTGGCAGAAACTAAATCCTCCCGGCAGAAACTAAATCCTCCAGTCACTGAAAGACTTCTACCATCTTAGACTAAATTCGCCTAACACATGAAAATCTCTAAGCACAGACTAAATTCCCATGTCGCAGACTGAATTCCCAAGTCACAGACTAAATTCCCAAGTCACAGACTAAATTCCCAAGTCACAGACTAAATTCCCAAGTCGCAGACTAAATTCCCAAGTCGCAGACTAAATTCCCATGTCGCAGACTAAATTCCATGTCGCAGACTAAATTCCATGTCGCAGACTAAATTCCCATGTCGCAGACTAAATTCCCATGTCGCAGACTAAATTCCCATGTCGCAGACTAAATTCCCATGTCGCAGACTAAATTCCCATGTCGCAGACTAAATTCCCGTCTCGCTGATTATTCTCTAATATGATATGATTATATATAATTATACTAGTATAATAATATATAATTAGTATTACATATACTAAATAATATTAACAAATCCTCCCGGCAGAAACTATATCCTCCCGGCAGAAACTAAATCCTCCCGGCAGAAACTAAATCCTCCCGGCAGAAACTAAATCCTCCCGGCAGAAACTAAATCCTCCCGGCAGAAACTAAATCCTCCCGGCAGAAACTAAATCCTCCCGGCAGAAACTAAATCCTCCCGGCAGAAACTAAATCCTCCCATCATAAAATAAATCCTACCAACAGAAACAAAAGTCCTCCAGTCACTGAAAGACTTCTACCATCTTAGACTAAATTCGCCTAACACATGAAAATCTCTAAGCACAGACTAAATTCCCATGTCAGACTAAATTCCCAAGTCACAGACTAAATTCCCAAGTCACAGACTAAATTCCCAAGTCACAGACTAAATTCCCAAGTCACAGACTAAATTCCCAAGTCACAGACTAAATTCCCAAGTCACAGACTAAATTCCCATGTCACAGACTAAATTCCCAAGTCACAGACTAAATTCCCATGTCACAGACTAAATTCCCATGACACAGACTAAAGTCCCATGTCACAGACTAAAGTCCATGACACAGACTAAAGTCCATGACACAGACTAAAGTCCCATGACACAGACTAAAGTCCCATGACACAGACTAAAGTCCCATGACACAGACTAAAGTCCCATGACACAGACTAAAGTCCCATGACACAGACTAAAGTCCCATGACACAGACTAAAGTCCCATGTCACAAACTAAATTCCCATGTCACAGACTAAATTCCCATGACACAGACTAATTCCCATGACACAGACTAAATTCTCCTCTCACTGACTATCTCTTCTCTAATATGATATAATTATGCATAATTATATTACTATAATCATATATAGTTAGTATTACATACAATAAATACTATTAACCAATCCTCCCGGCAGAAACTCAATCCTCCTGGCAGAAACTCAATCCTCCCATCATAGAATAAATCCTACCAACAGAAACAAAAGTCCTCCAGTCACTGAAAGACTTCTACCATCTTAGACTAAATTCAATGAACACATGAAAATCTCTAAGCGCAGACTAAATTCCCATGTCGCAGACTAAATTCCCATGTCGCAGACTAAATTCCCATGTCGCAGACTAAATTCCCATGTCGCAGACTAAATTCCCATGTCGCAGACTAAATTCCCATGTCGCAGACTAAATTCCCATGTCGCAGACTAAATTCCCATGTCGCAGACTAAAATCCCATGTCGCAGACTAAAATCCCATGTCGCAGACTAAATTCCCATGTCACAGACTAAATTCCCATGTCACAGACTAAATTCCCATGTCACAGACTAAATTCCCATGTCACAGACTAAATTCCCATGTCACAGACTAAATTCCCCTCTCGCTGATTATCTGCTCTCTAATATGATATAATTATGTATAATTATATTAGTATAACAACATATAATTAGTATTACATAAAACAAATAATATTAACCTATCCTCCCGGCAGAAACTAAATCCTCCAGTCACTGAAAGACTTCTACCATCTTAGACTAAATTCGCCTAACACATGAAAATCTCTAAGCACAGACTAAATTCCCATGTCACAGACTAAATTCCCATGTCACAGACTAAATTCCCATGTCACAGACTAAATTCCCATGTCACAGACTAAATTCCATGTCACAGACTAAATTCCCATGTCACAGACTAAATTCCCATGTCACAGACTAAATTCCCATGTCACAGACTAAATTCCCATGTCACAGACTAAATTCCCATGTCACAGACTAAATTCCATGTCACAGACTAAATTCCCATGTCACAGACTAAATTCCCCTCTCGCTGATTATCTGCTCTCTAATATGATATAATTATGTATAATTATATTAGTATAACAACATATAATTAGTATTACATAAAAAATAATATTAACCTATCCTCCAGGCAGAAACTAAATCCTCCTGGCAGAAACTAAATCCTCCCGGCAGAAACTAAATCCTCCCGGCAGAAACTAAATCCTCCAGTCACTGAAAGACTTCTACCATCTTAGACTAAATTCGCCTAACACATGAAAATCTCTAAGCACAGACTAAATTCCCATGTCTGTCACAGACTAAATTCCCATGTCTGTCACAGACTAAATTCCCATGTCTGTCACAGACTAAATTCCCATGTCTGTCACAGACTAAATTCCCATGTCTGTCACAGACTAAATTCCATGTCTGTCACAGACTAAATTCCCGTGTCTGTCACAGACTAAATTCCCATGTCTGTCACAGACTAAATTCCCATGTCTGTCACAGACTAAATTCCCATGTCTGTCACAGACTAAATTCCCATGTCTGTCACAGACTAAATTCCCATGTCTGTCACAGACTAAATTCCCATGTCTGTCACAGACTAAATTCCCATGTCACAGACTAAATTCCCCTCTCGCTGATTATTCTCTAATATGATATGATTATATATAATTATACAAGTATAATAATATATAATTAGTATTACATATAATAAATAATATTAACCTATCCTCCCGGCAGAAACTCAATCCTCCCGGCAGAAACTCAATCCTCCTGGCAGAAACTCAATCCTCCCGGCAGAAACTCAATCCTCCCATCATAGAATAAATCCTACCAACAGAAACAAAAGTCCTCCAGTCACTGAAAGACTTCTACCATCTTAGACTAAATTCAATGAACACATGAAAATCTCTAAGCGCAGACTAAATTCCCACGTCGCAGACTAAATTCCCACGTCGCAGACTAAATTCCCACGTCGCAGACTAAATTCCCACGTCGCAGACTAAATTCCCACGTCGCAGACTAAATTCCCACGTCGCAGACTAAATTCCCACGTCGCAGACTAAATTCCCAC
Organism: Myiopsitta monachus; assembly: GCA_017639245.1. Taxonomy (NCBI): domain Eukaryota; kingdom Metazoa; phylum Chordata; class Aves; order Psittaciformes; family Psittacidae; genus Myiopsitta; species Myiopsitta monachus. The sequence goes on along the minus strand of JAESHU010000096.1, from coordinate 47,547 downwards.
GTCACAGACTAAATTCCCATGACACAGACTAAATTCTCCTCTCACTGACTATCTCTTCTCTAATATGATATAATTATGTATAATTATATTACTATAATCATATATAGTTAGTATTACATACAATAAATACTATTAACCTATCCTCCCGGCAGAAACTCAATCCTCCCGGCAGAAACTCAATCCTCCCGGCAGAAACTCAATCCTCCCGGCAGAAACTCAATCCTCCGGCAGAAACTCAATCCTCCCGGCAGAAACTCAATCCTCCCGGCAGAAACTCAATCCTCCCGGCAGAAACTCAATCCTCCCGGCAGAAACTCAATCCTCCCGGCAGAAACTCAATCCTCCCGGCAGAAACTCAATCCTCCCGGCAGAAACTCAATCCTCCCGGCAGAAACTCAATCCTCCCATCATAGAATAAATCCTACCAACAGAAACAAAAGTCCTCCAGTCACTGAAAGACTTCTACCATCTTAGACTAAATTCAATGAACACATGAAAATCTCTAAGCGCAGACTAAATTCCCATGTCGCAGACTAAATTCCCATGTCGCAGACTAAATTCCCATGTCGCAGACTAAATTCCCACGTCGCAGACTAAATTCCCACGTCGCAGACTAAATTCCCACGTCGCAGACTAAATTCCCACGTCGCAGACTAAATTCCCACGTCGCAGACTAAATTCCCACGTCGCAGACTAAATTCCCACGTCGCAGACTAAATTCCCATGACACAGACTAAATTCTCCTCTCACTGACTATCTCTTCTCTAATATGATATAATTATGTATAATTATATTACTATAATCATATATAGTTAGTATTACATACAATAAATACTATTAACCTATCCTCCCGGCAGAAACTCAATCCTCCCGGCAGAAACTCAATCCTCCCGGCAGAAACTCAATCCTCCCGGCAGAAACTCAATCCTCCCGGCAGAAACTCAATCCTCCCGGCAGAAACTCAATCCTCCCGGCAGAAACTCAATCCTCCCGGCAGAAACTCAATCCTCCCGGCAGAAACTCAATCCTCCCGGCAGAAACTCAATCCTCCCGGCGAAAACTCAATCCTCCCGGCAGAAACTCAATCCTCCATCATAGAATAAATCCTACCAACAGAAACAAAAGTCCTCCAGTCACTGAAAGACTTCTACCATCTTAGACTAATTCAATGAACACATGAAAATCTCTAAGCGCAGACTAAATTCCCATGTCGCAGACTAAATTCCATGTCGCAGACTAAATTCCCATGTCGCAGACTAAATTCCCATGTCGCAGACTAAATTCCCATGTCGCAGACTAAATTCCCATGTCGCAGACCAAATTCCCATGTCGCAGACCAAATTCCCATGTCGCAGACCAAATTCCCATGTCGCTCATTATTCTCTAATATGATATAATTATGTATAATTATATTAGTATAATAATATATAATAAGTATTACATATACTAAATAATATTAACAAATCCTCCCGGCAGAAACTAAATCCTCCTGGCAGAAACTAAATCCTCCTGGCAGAAACTAAATCCTCCCAGCAGAAACTAAATCCTCCAGTCACTGAAAGACTTCTACCATCTTAGACTAAATTTGCCAAACACATGAAAATCTCTAAGCGCAGACTACATTCCCATGTCGCAGACTACATTCCCATGTCGCAGACTACATTCCCATGTCGCAGACTACATTCCCATGTCGCAGACTACATTCCCATGTCGCAGACTACATTCTCCTCTCGCTCATTATTCTCTAATATGATATAATTATGTATAATTATATTAGTATAATAATATAATTAGTATTACGTACTAAATAATATTAACAAATCCTCCCGGCAGAAACTCAATCCTCCCGGCAGAAACTCAATCCTCCCGGCAGAAACTCAATCCTCCCGGCAGAAACTCAATCCTCCCGGCAGAAACTCAATCCTCCCGGCAGAAACTCAATCCTCCCGGCAGAAACTCAATCCTCCCATCATAGAATAAATCCTACCAACAGAAACAAAAGTCCTCCAGTCACTGAAGACTTCTACCATCTTAGACTAAATTCAATGAACACATGAAAATCTCTAAGCGCAGACTAAATTCCCATGTCGCAGACTAAATTCCCATGTCGCAGACTAAATTCCCATGTCGCAGACTAAATTCCCATGTCGCAGACTAAATTCCCATGTCGCAGACTAAATTCCCATGTCGCAGACTAAATTCCCATGTCGCAGACTAAATTCCATGTCGCAGACTGAATTCCCATGTCGCAGACTGAATTCCCATGTCGCAGACTGAATTCCCATGTCGCAGACTGAATTCCCATGTCGCAGACTAAATTCCCATGTCGCAGACTAAATTCCCATGTCGCAGACTAAATTCCCATGTCGCAGACTAAATTCCCATGTCGCAGACTAAATTCCCATGTCGCAGACTAAATTCCCATGTCGCAGACTAAATTCCCATGTCGCAGACTAAATTCCCATGTCGCAGACTAAATTCCCATGTCGCAGACTAAATTCCCATGTCGCAGACTTAATTCCCATGTCGCAGACTTAATTCCCATGTCGCAGACTTAATTCCCATGTCGCAGACTTAATTCCCATGTCGCAGACTTAATTCCCATGTCGCAGACTTAATTCCCATGTCGCAGACTTAATTCCCATGTCGCAGACTTAATTCCCATGTCGCAGACTTAATTCCCATGTCGCAGACTTAATTCCCATGTCGCAGACTTAATTCCCATGTCACAGCCTAAATTCCCATGTCACAGCCTAAATTCCCATGTCACAGCCTAAATTCCCATGTCACAGCCTAAGTTCCCATGTCACAGCCTAAATTCCCATGACACCGCCTAAATTCCCATGACACCGCCTAAATTCCCATGACACCGCCTAAATTCCCATGACACCGCCTAAATTCCCATGACACCGCCTAAATTCCCATGACACCGCCTAAATTCCCATGACACCGCCTAAATTCCCATGACACCGCCTAAATTCCCATGACACCGCCTAAATTCCCATGACACCGCCTAAATTCCCCTCTCGCTGATTATCTGCTCTCTAATATGATATAATATGTATAATATATTAGTATAACAACATATAATTAGTATTACATATAATAAATAATATTAACTTATCCTCCCGGCAGAAACTAAATCCTCCCGGCAGAAACTAAATCCTCCCGGCAGAAACTAAATCCTCCAGTCACTGAAAGACTTCTACCATCTTAGACTAAATTCGCCTAACACATGAAAATCTCTAAGCACAGACTAAATTCCCAAGTCACAGACTAAATTCCCAAGTCACAGACTAAATTCCCAAGTCACAGACTAAATTCCCATGTCACAGACTAAATTCCCAAGTCACAGACTAAATTCCCATGTCACAGACTAAATTCCCATGACACAGACTAAAGTCCCATGTCACAGACTAAAGTCCCATGTCACAGACTAAAGTCCCATGTCACAGACTAAATTCCCATGACACAGACTAAATTCCCATGACACAGACTAAATTCCCATGACACAGACTAAATTCTCCTCTCACTGACTATCTCTTCTCTAATATGATATAATTATGCATAATTATATTACTATAATCATATATAGTTAGTATTACATACAATAAATACTATTAACCAATCCTCCCGGCAGAAACTCAATCCTCCTGGCAGAAACTCAATCCTCCCATCATAGAATAAATCCTACCAACAGAAACAAAAGTCCTCCAGTCACTGAAAGACTTCTACCATCTTAGACTAAATTCAATGAACACATGAAAATCTCTAAGCGCAGACTGAATTCCATGTCGCAGACTGAATTCCCATGTCGCAGACTGAATTCCCATGTCGCAGACTGAATTCCCATGTCGCAGACTAAATTCCATGTCGCAGACTAAATTCCCATGTCGCAGACTAAATTCCCATGTCGCAGACTAAATTCCCATGTCGCAGACTAAATTCCCATGTCGCAGACTAAATTCCCATGTCGCAGACTAAATTCCCATGTCGCAGACTAAATTCCCATGTCGCAGACTAAATTCCCATGTCGCAGACTAAATTCCCATGTCGCAGACTAAATTCCCATGTCGCAGACTAAATTCCCATGTCGCAGACTAAATTCCCATGTCGCAGACTAAATTCCCATGTCGCAGACTAAATTCCCATGTCGCAGACTAAAATCCCATGTCGCAGACTAAAATCCCATGTCGCAGACTAAATTCCCATGTCGCAGACTAAATTCCCATGTCACAGACTAAATTCCATGTCACAGACTAAATTCCCATGTCACAGACTAAATTCCCATGTCACAGACTAAATTCCCATGTCACAGACTAAATTCCCCTCTCGCTGATTATCTGCTCTCTAATATGATATAATTATGTATAATTATATTAGTATAACAACATATAATTCGTATTACATATACTAAATAATATTAACCTATCCTCCCGGCAGAAACTAAATCCACCCGGCAGAAACTAAATCCTCCAGTCACTGAAAGACTTCTACCATCTTAGACTAAATTCGCCTAACACATGAATATCTCTAAGCACAGACTAAATTCCCATGTCTGTCACAGACTAAATTCCCATGTCTGTCACAGACTAAATTCCCATGTCTGTCACAGACTAAATTCCCATGTCTGTCACAGACTAAATTCCCATGTCTGTCACAGACTAAATTCCCATGTCTGTCACAGACTAAATTCCCATGTCTGTCACAGACTAAATTCCCATGTCTGTCACAGACTAAATTCCCATGTCTGTCACAGACTAAATTCCATGTCTGTCACAGACTAAATTCCCATGTCTGTCACAGACTAAATTCCCATGTCTGTCACAGACTAAATTCCATGTCTGTCACAGACTAAATTCCCATGTCTGTCACAGACTAAATTCCATGTCTGTCACAGACTAAATTCCCATGTCTGTCACAGACTAAATTCCCATGTCTGTCACAGACTAAATTCCCATGTCTGTCACAGACTAAATTCCATGTCTGTCACAGACTAAATTCCCCTCTCGCTGATTATTCTCTAATATGATATTATATATAATTATACAAGTATAATAATATATAATTAGTATTACATATAATAAATAATATTAACCTATCCTCCCGGCAGAAACTCAATCCTCCCGGCAGAAACTCAATCCTCCCGGCAGAAACTCAATCCTCCCATCATAGAATAAATCCTACCAACAGAAACAAAAGTCCTCCAGTCACTGAAAGACTTCTACCATCTTAGACTAAATTCAATGAACACATGAAAATCTCTAAGCGCAGACTAAATTCCCACGTCGCAGACTAAATTCCCACGTCGCAGACTAAATTCCCACGTCGCAGACTAAATTCCCACGTCGCAGACTAAATTCCCACGTCGCAGACTAAATTCCCACGTCGCAGACTAAATTCCCACGTCGCAGACTAAATTCTCCTCTCACTGACTATCTCTTCTCTAATATGATATAATTATGTATAATTATATTACTATAATCATATATAGTTAGTATTACATACAATAAATACTATTAACCTATCCTCCCGGCAGAAACTCAATCCTCCCGGCAGAAACTCAATCCTCCCGGCAGAAACTCAATCCTCCGGCAGAAACTCAATCCTCCCGGCAGAAACTCAATCCTCCCGGCAGAAACTCAATCCTCCCGGCAGAAACTCAATCCTCCCGGCAGAAACTCAATCCTCCCGGCAGAAACTCAATCCTCCCGGCAGAAACTCAATCCTCCCGGCAGAAACTCAATCCCCGGCAGAAACTCAATCCTCCCGGCAGAAACTCAATCCTCCCATCATAGAATAAATCCTACCAACAGAAACAAAAGTCCTCCAGTCACTGAAAGACTTCTACCATCTTAGACTAAATTCAATGAACACATGAAAATCTCTAAGCGCAGACTAAATTCCCATGTCGCAGACTAAATTCCCATGTCGCAGACTAAATTCCCATGTCGCAGACTAAATTCCCATGTCGCAGACTAAATTCCCATGTCGCAGACTAAATTCCCATGTCGCAGACTAAATTCCCATGTCGCAGACTAAATTCCCATGTCGCAGACCAAATTCCCATGTCGCAGACCAAATTCCCATGTCGCAGACCAAATTCCCATGTCGCAGACCAAATTCTCCTCTCGCTCATTATTCTCTAATATGATATAATTATGTATAATTATATTAGTATAATAATATATAATAAGTATTACATATACTAAATAATATTAACAAATCCTCCCGGCAGAAACTAAATCCTCCTGGCAGAAACTAAATCCTCCTGGCAGAAACTAAATCCTCCTGGCAGAAACTAAATCTCCCGGCAGAAACTAAATCCTCCAGTCACTGAAAGACTTCTACCATCTTAGACTAAATTTGCCAAACACATGAAAATCTCTAAGCGCAGACTACATTCCCATGTCGCAGATACATTCCCATGTCGCAGACTACATTCCCATGTCGCAGACTACATTCCCATGTCGCAGACTACATTCCCATGTCGCAGACTACATTCCCATGTCGCAGACTACATTCCCATGTCGCAGACTACATTCTCCTCTCGCTCATTATTCTCTAATATGATATAATTATGTATAATTATATTAGTATAATAATATATAATTAGTATTACGTATACTAAATAATATTAACAAATCCTCCCGGCAGAAACTCAATCCTCCCGGCAGAAACTCAATCCTCCCGGCAGAAACTCAATCCTCCCGGCAGAAACTCAATCCTCCCGGCAGAAACTCAATCCTCCCGGCAGAAACTCAATCCTCCCGGCAGAAACTCAATCCTCCCGGCAGAAACTCAATCCTCCCATCATAGAATAAATCCTACCAACAGAAACAAAAGTCCTCCAGTCACTGAAAGACTTCTACCATCTTAGACTAAATTCAATGAACACATGAAAATCTCTAAGCGCAGACTAAATTCCCATGTCGCAGACTAAATTCCCATGTCGCAGACTAAATTCCATGTCGCAGACTAAATTCCCATGTCGCAGACTAAATTCCCATGTCGCAGACTAAATTCCCATGTCGCAGACTAAATTCCCATGTCGCAGACTAAATTCCCATGTCGCAGACTAAATTCCATGTCGCAGACTAAATTCCCATGTCGCAGACTAAATTCCCATGTCGCAGACTAAATTCCCATGTCGCAGACTAAATTCCCATGTCGCAGACTAAATTCCCATGTCGCAGACTAAATTCCCATGTCGCAGACTAAATTCCCATGTCGCAGACTTAATTCCCATGTCGCAGACTTAATTCCCATGTCGCAGACTTAATTCCCATGTCGCAGACTAATTCCCATGTCGCAGACTTAATTCCCATGTCGCAGACTTAATTCCCATGTCGCAGACTAAATTCCCATGTCGCAGACTAAATTCCCATGTCGCAGACTAAATTCCCATGTCGCAGACTAAATTCCCATGTCGCAGACTAAATTCCCATGTCGCAGACTAAATTCCCATGTCGCAGACTAAATTCTCCTCTCGCTCATTATTCTCTAATATGATATAATTATGTATAATTATATTAGTATAATAATATATAATTAGTATTACATATACTAAATAATATTAACAAATCCTCCCGGCAGAAACTAAATCCTCCCGGCAGAAACTCAATCCTCCCGGCAGAAACTCAATCCTCCCGCAGAAACTCAATCCTCCCGGCAGAAACTCAATCCTCCCGGCAGAAACTCAATCCCCGGCAGAAAACTCAATCCTCCGGCAGAAACTCAATCCTCCGGCAGAAACTCAATCCTCCCGGCAGAAACTCAATCCTCCCGGCAGAAACTCAATCCTCCCGGCAGAAACTCAATCCTCCCGGCAGAAACTCAATCCTCCCGGCAGAAACTCAATCCTCCCGGCAGAAACTCAATCCTCCCGGCAGAAACTCAATCCTCCCGGCAGAAACTCAATCCTCCCGGCAGAAACTCAATCCTCCCGGCAGAAACTCAATCCTCCCGGCAGAAACTCAATCCTCCCGGCAGAAACTCAATCCTCCCGGCACTGAAAGACTTCTACCATCTTAGAACAAATTCGCCAAACACATGAAAATCTCTAAGCACAGACTAAAGTCCCATGTCGCAGACTAAAGTCCCATGTCGCAGACTAAAGTCCCATGTCGCAGACTAAAGTCCCATGTCGCAGACTAAAGTCCCATGTCGCAGACTAAAGTCCCATGTCGCAGACTAAAGTCCCATGTCGCAGACTAAGGTCCCATGTCGCAGACTAAAGTCCCATGTCGCAGACTAAAGTCCCATGTCGCAGACTAAAGTCCCATGTCGCAGACTAAAGTCCCATGTCGCAGACTAAAGTCCCATGTCGCAGACTAAAGTCCCATGTCGCAGACTAAAGTCCCATGTCGCAGACTAAAGTCCCATGTCGCAGACTAAAGTCCCATGTCGCTGATTATTCTCTAATATGATATAATTATGTATAATTATATTAGTATAATAATATATAATTAGTATTACATATACTAAATAAAATTAACAAATCCTCCCGGCAGAATCTCAATCCTCCCGGCAGAAACTCAATCCTCCGGCAGAAACTCAATCTCCCGGCAGAAACTCAATCCTCCCGGCAGAAACTCAATCCCCGCAGAAACTCAATCCTCCCGGCAGAAACTCAATCCTCCCGGCAGAACTCAATCCTCCCGGCAGAAACTCAATCCTCCGGCAGAGAAACTCAATCCTCCCGGCAGAAACTCAATCCTCCCGGCAGAAACTCAATCCTCCCGGCAGAAACTCAATCCTCCCGCAGAAACTCAATCCTCCCGGCAGAAACTCAATCCTCCCGGCAGAAACTCAATCCTCCCGGCAGAAACTCAATCCTCCGTCACTGAAAGACTTCTACCATCTTAGACAAAATTCGCCAAACACATGAAAATCTCTAAGCACAGATTAAATTCTCCACTCACAGCCTAAATTCCCATGTCACAGCCTAAATTCCCATGTCACAGCCTAAATTCCCATGTCACAGCCTAAGTTCCCATGTCACAGCCTAAGTTCCCATGTCACAGCCTAAATTCCCATGACACCGCCTAAATTCCCATGACACCGCCTAAATTCCCATGACACCGCCTAAATTCCCATGACACCGCCTAAATTCCCATGACACCGCCTAAATTCCCATGACACCGCCTAAATTCCCATGACACCGCCTAAATTCCCATGAACCGCCTAAATTCCCATGACACCGCCTAAATTCCCATGACACCGCCTAAATTCCCATGACACCGCCTAAATTCCCCTCTCGCTGATTATCTGCTCTCTAATATGATATAATTATGTATAATTATATTAGTATAACAACATATAATTAGTATTACATATAATAAATAATATTAACCTATCCTCCCGGCAGAAACTAAATCCTCCCGGCAGAAACTAAATCCTCCGGCAGAAACTAAATCCTCCAGTCACTGAAAGACTTCTACCATCTTAGACTAAATTCGCCTAACACATGAAAATCTCTAAGCACAGACTAAATTCCCATGTCACAGACTAAATTCCCATGACACAGACTAAATTCCCATGTCACAGACTAAATTCCCATGTCACAGACTAAATTCCCATGTCACAGACTAAATTCCCATGTCACAGACTAAATTCCTGTCTCGCTGATTATTCTCTAATATGATATGATTATATATAATTATACTAGTATAATAATATATAATTAGTATTACATATAATAAATAATATTAACCTATCCTCCCGGCAGAAACTCAGTCCTCCCGGCAGAAACTCAATCCTCCCATCATAGAATAAATCCTACCAACAGAAACAAAAGTCCTCCAGTCACTGAAAGACTTCTACCATCTTAGACTAAATTCAATGAACACATGAAAATCTCTAAGCGCAGACTAAATTCCCATGTCGCAGACTAAATTCCCATGTCGCAGACTAAATTCCCATGTCGCAGACTAAATTCCCATGTCGCAGACTAATTCCCATGTCGCAGACTAAATTCCCATGTCGCAGACTAAATTCCCATGTCGCAGACTAAATTCCCATGTCACAGACTAAATTCCCATGTCACAGACTAAATTCCCATGTCACAGACTAAATTCCCATGTCACAGACTAAATTCCCATGTCACAGACTAAATTCCCATGTCACAGACTAAATTCCCATGTCACAGACTAAATTCCCATGTCACAGACTAAATTCCCCTCTCGCTGATTATCTGCTCTCTAATATGATATAATTATGTATAATTATATTAGTATAACAACATATAATTCGTATTACATATACTAAATAATATTAACCTATCCTCCCGGCAGAAACTAAATCCACCCGGCAGAAACTAAATCCTCCAGTCACTGAAAGACTTCTACCATCTTAGACTAAATTCGCCTAACACATGAATATCTCTAAGCACAGACTAAATTCCCATGTCTGTCACAGACTAAATTCCCATGTCTGTCACAGACTAAATTCCCATGTCTGTCACAGACTAAATTCCCATGTCTGTCACAGACTAAATTCCCATGTCTGTCACAGACTAAATTCCCATGTCTGTCACAGACTAAATTCCCATGTCTGTCACAGACTAAATTCCCATGTCTGTCACAGACTAAATTCCCATGTCTGTCACAGACTAAATTCCCATGTCTGTCACAGACTAAATTCCATGTCTGTCACAGACTAAATTCCCATGTCTGTCACAGACTAAATTCCATGTCTGTCACAGACTAAATTCCCATGTCTGTCACAGACTAAATTCCCATGTCTGTCACAGACTAAATTCCCATGTCTGTCACAGACTAAATTCCCATGTCTGTCACAGACTAAATTCCCATGTCTGTCACAGACTAAATTCCCATGTCTGTCACAGACTAAATTCCCATGTCTGTCACAGACTAAATTCCCATGTCACAGACTAAATTCCCCTCTCGCTGATTATTCTCTAATATGATATGATTATATATAATTATACAAGTATAATAATATATAATTAGTATTACATATAATAAATAATATTAACCTATCCTCCCGGCAGAAACTCAATCCTCCCGGCAGAAACTCAATCCTCCTGGCAGAAACTCAATCCTCCCGGCAGAAACTCAATCCTCCCATCATAGAATAAATCCTACCAACAGAAACAAAAGTCCTCCAGTCACTGAAAGACTTCTACCATCTTAGACTAAATTCAATGAACACATGAAAATCTCTAAGCGCAGGACTAAATTCCCACGTCGCAGACTAAATTCCACGTCGCAGACTAAATTCCCACGTCGCAGACTAAATTCCCACGTCGCAGACTAAATTCCCCGTCGCAGACTAAATTCCCACGTCGCAGACTAAATTCTCCTCTCACTGACTATCTTTCTCTAATATGATATAATTATGTATAATTATATTACTATAATCATATATAGTTACTATTACATACAATAAATACTATTAACCTATCCTCCGGCAGAAACTCAATCCTCCCGGCAGAAACTCAATCCTCCCAGCAGAAACTCAATCCTCCCGGCAGAAACTCAATCCTCCCGGCAGAAACTCAATCCTCCCGGCAGAAACTCAATCCTCCCGGCAGAAAACTCAATCCTCCCGGCAGAAACTCAATCCTCCCGGCAGAAACTCAATCCTCCGGCAGAAACTCAATCCTCCCGGCAGAAACTCAATCCTCCGGCAGAAACTCAATCCTCCCATCATAGAATAAATCCTACCAACAGAAACAAAAGTCCTCCAGTCACTGAAAGACTTCTACCATCTTAGACTAAATTCAATGAACACATGAAAATCTCTAAGCGCAGACTAAATTCCCATGTCGCAGACTAAATTCCCATGTCGCAGACTAAATTCCCATGTCGCAGACTAAATTCCATGTCGCAGACTAAATTCCCATGTCGCAGACTAAATTCCCATGTCGCAGACTAAATTCCCATGTCGCAGACCAAATTCCCATGTCGCAGACCAAATTCCCATGTCGCAGACCAAATCTCCTCTCGCTCATTATTCTCTAATATGATATAATTATATAATTTATTAGTATATAATATATATAAGTATTACATATACTAAATAATATTAACAAATCCTCCCGGCAGAAACTAAATCCTCCTGGCAGAAACTAAATCCTCCTGGCAGAAACTAAATCCTCCCGGCAGAAACTAAATCCTCCCGGCAGAAACTAAATCCTCCAGTCACTGAAAGACTTCTACCATCTTAGACTAAATTTGCCAAACACATGAAAATCTCTAAGCGCAGACTACATTCCCATGTCGCAGACTACATTCCCATGTCGCAGACTACATTCCCATGTCGCAGACTACATTCCCATGTCGCAGACTACATTCCCATGTCGCAGACTACATTCCCATGTCGCAGACTACATTCCATGTCGCAGACTACATTCCATGTCGCAGACTACATTCTCCTCTCGCTCATTATTCTAATATGATATAATTATGTATAATTATATTAGTATAATAATATATATTAGTATTACGTATACTAAATAATATTAACAAATCCTCCCGGCAGAAACTCAATCCTCCCGGCAGAACTCAATCCTCCCGGCAGAAACTCAATCCTCCGGCAGAAACTCAATCCTCCGGCAGAAACTCAATCCTCCCGGCAGAAAACTCAATCCTCCCGGCAGAAACTCAATCCTCCCATCATAGAATAAATCCTACCAACAAAACAAAAGTCCTCCAGTCACTGAAAGACTTCTACCATCTTAGACTAAATTCAATGAACACATGAAAATCTCTAAGCGCAGACTAAATTCCCATGTCGCAGACTAAATTCCATGTCGCAGACTAAATTCCATGTCGCAGACTAAATTCCCATGTCGCAGACTAAATTCCCATGTCGCAGACTAAATTCCCATGTCGCAGACTAAATTCCCATGTCGCAGACTAAATTCCCATGTCGCAGCTAAATTCCCATGTCGCAGACTAAATTCCCATGTCGCAGACTAAATTCCCATGTCGCAGACTAAATTCCCATGTCGCAGACTAAATTCCCATGTCGCAGACTAAATTCCCATGTCGCAGACTTAATTCCCATGTCGCAGACTTAATTCCCATGTCGCAGACTTAATTCCCATGTCGCAGACTTAATTCCCATGTCGCAGACTTAATTCCCATGTCGCAGACTAAATTCCCATGTCGCAGACTAAATTCCATGTCGCAGACTAAATTCCCATGTCGCAGACTAAATTCCCATGTCGCAGACTAAATTCCCATGTCGCAGACTAAATTCCCATGTCGCAGACTAAATTCTCCTCTCGCTCATTATTCTCTAATATGATATAATTATGTATAATTATATTAGTATAATAATATATAATTAGTATTACATATACTAAATAATATTAACAAATCCTCCCGGCAGAAACTCAATCCTCCCGGCAGAAACTCAATCCTCCCGGCAGAAACTCAATCCTCCCGGCAGAAACTCAATCCTCCCGGCAGAAACTCAATCCTCCCGGCAGAAACTCAATCCTCCCGGCAGAAACTCAATCCTCCCGGCAGAAACTCAATCCTCCCGGCAGAAACTCAATCCTCCCGGCAGAAACTCAATCCTCCCGGCAGAAACTCAATCCTCCCGGCAGAAACTCAATCCTCCCGGCAGAAACTCAATCCTCCCGGCAGAAACTCAATCCTCCCGGCAGAAACTCAATCCTCCCGGCAGAAACTCAATCCTCCCGGCAGAAACTCAATCCTCCCGGCAGAAACTCAATCCTCCCGGCAGAAACTCAATCCTCCCGGCAGAAACTCAATCCTCCCGGCAGAAACTCAATCCTCCCGGCAGAAACTCAATCCTCCCGTCACTGAAAGACTTCTACCATCTTAGACAAAATTCGCCAAACACATGAAAATCTCTAAGCACAGATTAAATTCTCCACTCACAGCCTAAATTCCCATGTCACAGCCTAAATTCCCATGTCACAGCCTAAATTCCCATGTCACAGCCTAAGTTCCCATGTCACAGCCTAAATTCCCATGACACCGCCTAAATTCCCATGACACCGCCTAAATTCCCATGACACCGCCTAAATTCCCATGACACCTCCTAAATTCCCATGACACCGCCTAAATTCCCATGACACCGCCTAAATTCCCATGACACCGCCTAAATTCCCATGACACCGCCTAAATTCCCATGACACCGCCTAAATTCCCCTCTCGCTGATTATCTGCTCTCTAATATGATATAATTATGTATAATTATATTAGTATAACAACATATAATTAGTATTACATATAATAAATAATATTAACCTATCCTCCCGGCAGAAACTAAATCCTCCCGGCAGAAACTAAATCCTCCCGGCAGAAACTAAATCCTCCAGTCACTGAAAGACTTCTACCATCTTAGACTAAATTCGCCTAACACATGAAAATCTCTAAGCACAGACTAAATTCCCATGTCACAGACTAAATTCCCATGACACAGACTAAATTCCCATGTCACAGACTAAATTCCCATGTCACAGACTAAATTCCCATGTCACAGACTAAATTCCCATGTCACAGACTAAATTCCCGTCTCGCTGATTATTCTCTAATATGATATGATTATATATAATTATACTAGTATAATAATATATAATTAGTATTACATATAATAAATAATATTAACCTATCCTCCCGGCAGAAACTCAATCCTCCCGGCAGAAACTCAATCCTCCCATCATAGAATAAATCCTACCAACAGAAACAAAAGTCCTCCAGTCACTGAAAGACTTCTACCATCTTAGACTAAATTCAATGAACACATGAAAATCTCTAAGCGCAGACTAAATTCCCATGTCGCAGACTAAATTCCCATGTCGCAGACTAAATTCCCATGTCGCAGACTAAATTCCCATGTCGCAGACTAAATTCCCATGTCGCAGACTAAATTCCCATGTCGCAGACTAAATTCCCATGTCGCAGACTAAATTCCCATGTCGCAGACTAAATTCCCATGTCGCAGACTAAATTCCCATGTCGCAGACTAAATTCCCATGTCGCAGACTAAATTCCCATGTCGCAGACTAAATTCCCCTCTCGCTGATTATCTGCTCTCTAATATGATATAATTATGTATAATTATATTAGTATAACAACATATAATTAGTATTACATATAATAAATAATATTAACCTATCCTCCCGGCAGAAACTAAATCCTCCCGGCAGAAACTAAATCCTCCCGGCAGAAACTAAATCCTCCAGTCACTGAAAGACTTCTACCATCTTAGACTAAATTCGCCAAACACATGAAAATCTCTAAGCACAGACTAAATTCCCATGTCGCAGACTAAATTCCCATGTCGCAGACTAAATTCCCATGTCGCAGACTAAATTCCCATGTCGCAGACTAAATTCCCATGTCGCAGACTAAATTCCCATGTCGCAGACTAAATTCCCATGTCGCAGACTAAATTCCCATGTCGCAGACTAAATTCCCATGTCGCAGACTAAATTCCCATGTCGCAGACTAAATTCCCATGTCGCAGACTAAATTCCCATGTCGCAGACTAAATTCTCCTCTTGCTCATTATTCTCTAATATGATATAATTATGTATAATTATATTAGTATAATAATATATAATTAGTATTACATATACTAAATAATATTAACAAGTCCCCCCGGCAGAAACCAAGTCCCCCCGGCAGAAACCAAGTCCCCCCGGCAGAAACCAAGTCCCCCCGGCAGAAACCAAGTCCCCCCGGCAGAAACCAAGTCCCCCCGGCAGAAACCAAGTCCCCCCGGCAGAAACCAAGTCCCCCCGGCAGAAACCAAGTCCCCCCGGCAGAAACCAAGTCCCCCCGGCAGAAACCAAGTCCCCCCGGCAGAAACCAAGTCCCCCCGGCAGAAACCAAGTCCCCCCGGCAGAAACCAAGTCCCCCGGCAGAAACCAAGTCCCCCCGGCAGAAACCAAGTCCCCCCGGCAGAAACCAAGTCCCCCCGGCAGAAACCAAGTCCCCCCGGCAGAAACCAAGTCCCCCCGGCAGAAACCAAGTCCCCCCGGCAGAAACCAAGTCCCCCCGGCAGAAACCAAGTCCCCCCGGCAGAAACCAAGTCCCCCGGCAGAAACCACGTCCCCCCGGCAGAAACCAAGTCCCCCCGGCAGAAACCACGTCCCCCCGGCAGAAACCAAGTCCCCCCGGCAGAAACCACGTCCCCCCGGCAGAAACCACGTCCCCCCGGCAGAAACCACGTCCCCCCGGCAGAAACCACGTCCCCCCGGCAGAAACCACGTCCCCCCGGCAGAAACCACGTCCCCCCGGCAGAAACCACGTCCCCCCGGCAGAAACCACGTCCCCCCGGCAGAAACCACGTCCCCCCGGCAGAAACCACGTCCCCCCGGCAGAAACCACGTCCCCCCGGCAGAAACCAAGTCCCCCCGGCAGAAACCAAGTCCCCCCGGCAGAAACCAAGTCCCCCCGGCAGAAACCAAGTCCCCCCGTCACTGAAAGACTTCTACCATCTTAGACTAAATTCACCGAACACATGAAAATCTCTAAGCAGAGATTAAATTCTCCACTCACTGAGTAAATTCCCGTGTCGCAGATTAAATTCCCATGTCGCAGATTAAATTCTCCTCTGGCTGATTGTTGATGACAACATTGTCATCGCATGATTTAGTAAAGGCATGCAAACTTCTCTCTTTGCGGTGATTGTATCTGCATCTAATCTGTAAAAGTTGTGAGTGGTTTGGCATTTGTAGGGTTAGTCGTTCCAAGCAACATGGACCTCTTTTGATGTGGGAGGGAATCCCTGGCCAGGCACCATCTCCACAGATTAAGAAGTAACCGTTAGGCAAGTTAGTGGGTTTATTAGCGGCTTTAGATGTGTTAGGAGAAGTATAGTTATGCCAAAAACTGTGATTATTATACACTGAGAGGGTGGCATTAACCCACCATGCTTGTGACTGATCTTCCCAGTATAATTAAAATACAAGCCAAACAGGTACTGAATGGATCGTCTGGAGATGATGTTGCTAAACACAAAGAGTCTTGACCTGTAACATTTGCTAAAGTTACCCATACATTAGTTTTTGGCTGATTTGAAATCCATTTTTCCCCAATGGCTAAAGTCCACATAATAATTATCAAGGTAGTTGCTCTGCTGAATCCACATATTCTTTCCATGGCTTCACCCATCGAGCAGGTATCCATCGAAGTCCGTTATCTGTAAGTAAACACATATATCCTCTACCTTTTAATTTAACCTCTGCGGGGCCTGTCCATTTGTCTAGAATTTTAAGTCATTATACTTAAGTAGGATTTTCTCTGTCTGATTATTTGTTACTCCTGACTGCAAAGCCAGTCCATGAGTAACCATAGGCGGTTCATTTCTGTCCCCTGCTAATCACAAATAATTCAAAACATACAATACTTTGGCCAATCTTTCTGAAGGTGGGAGCATCTCTCCCCCTTTTTGTTTTAAGAGAAGAGATTTTTGGGTAGAATGAGCACGCTCAACAATAGCTTGACCGGTGGGTGAATGTGGAATACTGGTAATACGTTGGATACCCCACTGATTATGTGTAAACTCTTTTGCAATATAGGCAGGACCATTATCCGGTTTAATGCATCTAGGGACTCCCATAACTGCAAAACAACCATAGAAGTGTTTTAATACATGTTTAGTAGTTTCACCAGCTTGTGCTGTGGCCCAGATTGCCATTGAAAAGGTGTCAGTGGAGACACCCTCACATCAAGGTCTGGCATGGCATGCGTCTCCAACACTCAGCACCTGCTGGGTTGCAGCCAGCAGCAGAGCTAAAGGTTCTTCTTGATGGCAAAACACAGAGGCCAACCCAGTCTTGCCCTTGACTGTGATAGGAAGTATTTGGCCAACCTCAGTCCTTGCATCTCATTGTCAACGCAGAGTTTCTCCTGCTTCATCCAGTAACAAGTTACTACTATGGCAAAGCACATACGGACCAAGTCCGTCCCCCCCCCGTCGCGGGCCACCTCCGCCCCCCCCGTCGCGGGCCAAATTCTCCATACACACAAAGACTCCAGTCACTGAGTAAATTCTCCAGTCACTGAGTGAATTCCCCAGGCACAGCATGTAATCTCCAGTCACAGCACATAATCTCCAGGCACAGCCTAGATTCTCCAGGCACAGGCCAAAAATCACTAATCAGAGATTAAATTCTCCAAGCACAGACTAATGCCGGATGTAGTTGGCTCTGGGAAAACATACGTCGATTTAGCAGAGCTGTAGAAACAACCTGGAGCTATGCCCTGGGAGATGACTGAACTCCAGACTCTGAGGCACGAGCAGCAGTTGTGCTTTAGCTTCGTCAAGTGATCAAATTTCAAACTGAATACTAACCTGCCCAAAGAGACATTCTCTTTAAGGGCCTCTCTCCCTCGCTGTCCTTACGACTCTTTCCTGCCCCTTTCCAGGCCCATTCCATTCACTTATCGTTTATGAGGCCTGAGGTACGAAGCTATCCTTGAGAAAAACTCCTTGTCAGGTAACCGCTATACTCCTGCCCTAGCTGTATACCTCTTGGGCAACTGCAAAATAAAACAAAAATGATTTAATTGGCATGTGGAACAAAGATTACTTTTGCCACCACTCCTCCCCCTGACCAGGGCCATGGGATTTTGCTCGCCTCATTGTCACCTACAAATAGAACTCCTAAAAAAAAACCTTTATACAGAAGTATAAACTCGTGCATGCACTAGTAAATCTTAACATGGCCTGAAGATCTTAACTGAGACAAGACCATTTTAAAAAAAACATGACAGTCACACCTCCAATAAACCACAAACCTCTAAGATCACAAAAGCTAAGCTAACACCAGAGAACTTACTCTGACGAGAGCCGAACCCCAAATGAGCTCCCCAAGCAGAGGCTGTGCCTCATATATCACAGGCCCCACCCACAAGCCCTCTCTCGATTGGTTGGGGCAAGGGAGGGGCAAACCACCAGCTGGGATAACAGCACCCTGATAAGCCACAGCTGAGACTTTGTCTTAAATGGATCTGGCTGTGTGGTTGCTCCCTCTCTGCACCAAAGCTCCTTCCTGGCTATTTGGTAAGTGTCCTGCTGGTTCCATATCTTCTCACTGTTTGCTCCGTGGATCCTCCATGCCTCGAATTTTCTGCTTGTCTTTCTCTGGCTCAGATTCTTGAGACTCAGAGATTCAGACTTTGAAGCTGAGACTCAGGGACTGAGTCTTAAGGGCTCAGACAGGGGCTGAGAACCTGGGACTCGGACTCTATGGCTAGGACTACGGCTGAAACTGTGTCTGAAACTCTGTGACTGAGACTCTGGGCCTGAGACTTTGGAACAAATAATCTCAGGCCCAGAATGTGTGGCTGAGAATGTTGCTGAGACTCTACAGCTAAGAGTTTGTATGCCACAGGGTGCAGCAGCATGTTGAAGATGCCAGAGACAGCGAGGTTCTCTCACTCTCTCAATTTGTTCCGTTGCCTGCTTTATAACACTATTATTGTATTAGAATCTTTCTGTCTTTTGCCTTAGCATTTTCTAGCAGCTGCTGCAAATTTGTAAGCTTTAACATCTGTTTTACAAGTGACAAATCCATACAATAGAATGTGTTATTTCTTATTAGCAACTGGCTAGTTAATACAGGTGGTTTTGTACACAAAATCACGTCTTCTAATAGCTACTTTACAAGCAGACATATTCAAGCTGTTACTTTTCAGCTGCTTCTAAGTGATGTTGTGCAGTCATTCGTTTCTCTCTTCTTCTATCTCATTCCGCTCAGGATATTTATGGTCAGCTCCTGTAGCTGAGGCATTGGGCTTTTCCAGTCGTCTGTCCAGCTCACGGCAAGGCTTGACAAACTTTGCAGGTAGCCGCCATAGACCTGTAGATAGGAAGACACAAATATGCCCCCTCCCGCAGGTTATCAGTTTTTGAGAAGTAAGTCAGGTTAAAAAGTTTCCTTAAAGCAAAGGCATTCTGATGAAACAGGAATGTGAAGCAGCTTCAGAAGCAAACTACATGGCATACACTATCTATGATTGGTTACATAAACATAGCAACAGGCATACTATTGGTTAACATGTTCATGAGAACCTAAAGTGTGGTTTTTATAAGGAAGCAAGATTTACAGCCCAATTTAGCAACCTCCTTATAAAATAAGCTCCTTGTTATCTTCTAGGCCTGCATTCTTGATTCATTAGCTATCCGGGAGTTACTTCTTTTACACGGTCAGCTGCACGAAGGTAATCAGGAGCTACCCCTGCTACATGGCCAGCTGCGCATACTTACTTTCACTCAGAGCAGGCATATGTCCGTTCTCTAACAAGAAATTATCCACATCTTTCCCTTTTTTTTTTCGCCAAAGCTCTTTTACTGATTTTTCAATCATATCACGAATATATTGCAAAATACAAGGTACAATCATAACTATGGTCAAGACTATTACTAAAATCATTACTAAATCATGCAGAAAACCTTTTATCAGAGATGTGAGCCAACCATTAAAACCCCAAGATGTAAGAAGTGCATCTAACCAAGAAATCTTATCATTCTGATAGACATCATGAAGTACTTCCACATGCTTCCAAATCACATATGTATTACCACTAAAAACAGCATTGTTTTAACAGATAAGAAGTTTTCTCTGCCACCCTGATGCTGTTTGGGTGGAGGTTGGTCAAGCTTGTGGTTGCGCTATCGCTTTTGCTTTTTCTGTTAGCAGTTTTTGTTTCAAATCTTGGATTCACCCCTAGGTTACCTTAAACACACTAAGCAGGACTGCTCCACAGCAGCTACTCAGCAGCAGCCACAAATACCTGCCGGCAACAGCACTTTTGTATTAACCCTTTCTTATCTATTAAAAAACTTTTTTTTTTTTTTTACATAAACTAGACAACAAAGAGTACACAGACAATCGTCTGCCCTCAACGCACACACATGGGATCCCACAAACACACTTACAAATACAATATTTAAAATGCAAAATGCATATAATGATTACTCCCACTACATGGTCCCATGTACAAATGTGGTGCAATGACCCTGTGAAGACAAAAAACCAGCTCCGAGAGGCATCATCGCAGTGCAAGGTGGCAGGCTCAATCTCAGCAGGCGTCCCTGCAGAGACCCTGCCTCCCTTACATCGCATGAGGCTTGGGCTTTTATACTGACCAAAACGCACACTCATACCGACGCAGGTGGCCAGTCTACATCGGAAGAAGTGGCCAGCAGTATCTATAAAGGTCTGCAAGGTTCGGTAGAAACGTGAACATACTTATATTTGCCAACATTTACCACATGAATATGACAGAGAGACTATGTAAAATGAGTTGCATATCACTGTTTGCCTAATATCTTTGATAAGAGCATACGAGAGACCTTCTTACTGCAGGTTTTGATCTGGCACATATACCACCATGAAAACACACAATATAACTGCATCCCCCATCTGTCTCGCTTCTCCCTTTACGGATATAAATCAGGCACTTTTTCCAGATTAACAGGCACGGGGTCAAAAGGACTATCCTGGTCAGCATCAAAATTATCAAGCATCAGAATCTCAGGAGCAGCAACAGCAGTCTCTGTTCAGGAGTCTCAGCATTATCAAGTGCAATTAAAACATTTTTCTCCGTAGGTTTCAGGTGATCTGAGAGTAGGCCCTTTCTCGGGATTAACAGGGCTCAGGGAAAAGGATTGCCCTCATTCCTGTCGTCAGTTTTTGCAGCTGTAGAGGCGAGGTTCGGGAGGGGGGCGAGGGGGAGGGCGCTGGGCTCCTGACTCCCCAGGAGTAGCCAGTAAAGGTGGATAGCTCATTTTCGTTGACTGACATGCCACACCCCTTTTCTCAATTTCCCTTCACAGA
This sequence comes from Myiopsitta monachus, assembly GCA_017639245.1. NCBI lineage: Eukaryota > Metazoa > Chordata > Aves > Psittaciformes > Psittacidae > Myiopsitta > Myiopsitta monachus. The sequence goes on along the minus strand of JAESHU010000096.1, from coordinate 25,748 downwards.
GAGACTATCATCATGACTTTGGTCGGGGTTTGGACTCACCGCATGATCGGCCAAAGCTGGCAGGGGTGGTTTTACATGGTCTGTTGGGTTTGAAACGCCAACTGACACAGCTTCTGGGTCACCAGGACTTTTTGATGGAGACAGGGAAAGAGCACTACTAGCAGAGACTACAGCAGCTTGTTCCGACTTCATCGCTCACAAAATCTCACGAATGAGCTTCCATAACGTGGAATAGTTACATGCTTCCTTTCCCGCTTTACCACCATTACTGACAGTGTCCCATAATCGAACTCCTATAGCCTCCCAGGTGGAGGGTTCAAAGCCGTATCCACATCATTTAATAACCCTTTATCTTTGCTCCATTGCAACGACCCTTTAAGGGTGGCTTTTTCATATTTAATCCCTCTCTTAGAGAGGATTTGTTGAAGGATCTGCAGGACTGCTATCTCATCTTCTGCTATAGTAGCCCGCATTCCTCCCCGGCCACCACTTGCCTGTTGAAGTGGATCTTTTGCAGGACCCATAGTTCTACAGACGCGTGTCACTCCGACATTGATAGTTGCTGCTGCTGGAACCCTTTCAAATGGACCTTCCACCCTCAAATTGCACTGATCTTCACCGTTTGACCAGCTTTCAGGAGGCAGATTTGAGGGTCCCCTGGACTGCCTGCAGTCCCTGTTCGGGAGCCATTTGCAGGAGATTAAGGACAATGAACTCTGACCAATATGATCAAGTGTTGACAATTGATTACAGGCAAGCAGCGTCTTTTATAGAAAAAGCCTCAGAAGACTAGAACATTCAATAACATCTGATTGGTTACATTCTTTAGCCAAGCTTTAGCAAGAGTTTTATGATTGGTTGTTACAAGAGTAAGTGATTCCCAGGCTGTGGCCACAACAGCAGGTGGTTTCCAGTACAAAGCTATCAGTTCCTTCGTACGCATCCCTCTTAAGAACTGTCTGTGCCAACTCTCTCAAAGCTTTCTGCACATACGCGAAATAAAGTAACCTCCACGTAGGGCCTCACAGCCTTTGGCTCACTACTTTACAAATGTCAGTTGTCTGGATTGCTCACAGTTCGTTTTCCGCAAGAACCACTGCAACAGTCTGTGACTGGAGAATTTAGTCAGTGAGTGAGGCATTTATTCTGACTGTGGAATTTGCTGTATGATAGGAGTTTATTTTGTTACTGGAGAATTTAGTCTATGACTCGATAATTTATTCTGTTACTAGAGAATTTAGTCTGTGCCTGGGGAATTCACTCCGTGATTTAAGAACTTAATCTGTGCTTAGAGATTTTCATGTGTTTGGTGAATATAGTCTAAGATGCTGAAAGTCTTTCAGTGACTGGAAAATTTAGTTTCTGACTGGAGAATATAATGTGTGGTTGGAGTAATTTACTGTGACAGGAGAGTTTCCTTTGTGACTGGAGAACGTAGTCTGTGTCTGGAGAATTTAATTTCTGATTAGAGATTTTGGTCTGTGCCTGGGGCATTTAGCCTGTGCCTGGGGCATTTCTTCTGTGCGTGGAGAATGTAGTTTGTGACTGGAGAATTTCTTCTGTGAGTGGAGAATTTAGTTTGTGACTGCAGAATTTAATGTGTGGTTGCAGTAATTAATCTGTGACAGGAGAGTTTACTCTGTGACTGCAGAACGTAGCCTGTGTCTGGAGAATTTAATCTCTGATTAGAGATTTTGGTCTGTGCCAGGAGAAGTTGGTCTGTGCCAGGAGAAGTTGGTCTGTGCCTTTGGAATTTATTCTGTCAGAGGGGAATTTCTTCTGTGACTTGGGAATTTAGCTTTTGACTGGGAAATTTACTGAGTGGGTGGAGAGTTTAGTCCGTGATTTAAGAATTTAATCCGTGCTTAGAGATTTTCATGTGTTTGGTGAATTTAGTCGAAGATGGTAGAAGTGTTTCAGTGACTGGAGAATTTATTCTGTGGCAGGAGAATGTAGTTATTGATCTGAGAATTTAGCCAGTGCCTGGAGAATTTAGACTGTGCTTGGAGATTATATGCTGTGGCTGGGGCATTTAGCCGGTGGCTGGGGCATTTAGCCGGTGGCTGGGGCATTTAGCCGGTGGCTGGGGCATTTAGCCGGTGGCTGGGGCATTTAGCCGGTGGCTGGGGCATTTAGCCGGTGGCTGGGGCATTTAGCCGGTGGCTGGGGCATTTAGCCGGTGGCTGGGGCATTTAGCCGGTGGCTGGGGCATTTAGCCGGTGGCTGGGGCATTCAGCCGGTGGCTGGGGCATTCAGCTGGTGGCTGGAGGATATGTCTGTAAGGGGAGAATTTAGTCTGTGAGTGTGGAGTTTATTCTGTGACATGGGAATTTGTTCTGTGACTTGGGAAATTAGTCAGTGACTGAGGAATTTACTGAGTGCGTGGAGAGTTTAGTCTGTGATTTAAGAATATAATCTGTGCTTAGAAATTTTGATGTGTTTGGCGAACTTTGTCTAAGATAGTAGAAGTCTTTCAGTGACTGGAGTATTTATTCTGTGACAGGAGAATATAATTATTGATCTGAGAATTTACTTTGTGACTGGGGAATTTAGCCTGTGAATGGAGAATAGGTTAATATTATTTATTATATATCATATTAATTATATATTATAATTATATAATTATAATAATATATAATTATATTACAGAACAGATAATCAGTGAGAGGAGAATTTAGTCTGCGAGTGTGGAATTTATTCTGTGACACGGGAATTTATTCTGTGACTTGGGAATTTACTCAGTGAGTGGAGAATTTACTCCGCGATTTAAGAATTTAATCTGTGCGTAGAGATTTTCATGTGTTTGGTGAATTTAGTCTAAGATGGTAGAAGTCTTTCAGTGACAGAAGAATTTATTCTGTGACTGGAGAAATTATTCTGTGACTTGGGAATTTACACAGTGACTGGAGAATTTAGTTCTGACTGGAGAATTTAATGTGTGGTTGCAGAAATTAATCTGTGACAGGAGAGTTTACTCTGTGCCTGGAGAACGTAGTCTGTGTCTGGAGAATTTAATCTCTGATTAGAGATTTTGGTCTGTGCCTGGAGAAATTAGTCTGTGCTTGGAGAATCTAATCTCTGATTAGTGATTTTGGCCTGCGCCTGGGGAATCTAGTCTGCGCCTGGAGAATCTAGTCTGTGCCTGGAGATTATATGCTGTGCCTGGGGAATTTAGTCTGTGCCTGGGGAATTTAGTCTGTGCCTGGGGAATTTAGTCTGTGCCTGGGGAATTTAGTCTGTGCCTGGGGAATTTAGTCTGTGCCTGGGGAATTTAGTCTGTGCCTGGGGAATTTAGTCTGTGCCTGGGGAATTTAGTCTGTGCCTGGGGAATTTAGTCTGTGCCTGGGGAATTTAGTCTGTGCCTGGCAAAATTAAGCCTGTGACTGGAGAATTTAGTCAGTGAGTGGGGCATTTATTCTGACTGTGGAATTTGCTGTATGATAGGAGTTTATTGTGTGTCTGGAGAATTGAGTCTTTGACTCGATAATTTATTATGTGACTGGAGAATGTAGTCTATGACTCGATAATTTATTCTGTTACTAGAGAATTTAGTCTGTGCCTGGGGAATTCACTCCGTGATTTAAGAACTTAATCTGTGCTTAGAGATTTTCATGTGTTTGGTGAATATAGTCTAAGATGCTGAAAGTCTTTCAGTGACTGGAAAATTTAGTTTCTGACTGGAGAATATAATGTGTGGTTGGAGTAATTTACTGTGACAGGAGAGTTTCCTTTGTGACTGGAGAACGTAGTCTGTGTCTGGAGAATTTAATTTCTGATTAGAGATTTTGGTCTGTGCCTGGGGCATTTAGCCTGTGCCTGGGGCATTTCTTCTGTGCGTGGAGAATGTAGTTTGTGACTGGAGAATTTCTTCTGTGAGTGGAGAATTTAGTTTGTGACTGCAGAATTTAATGTGTGGTTGCAGTAATTAATCTGTGACAGGAGAGTTTACTCTGTGACTGCAGAACGTAGCCTGTGTCTGGAGAATTTAATCTCTGATTAGAGATTTTGGTCTGTGCCAGGAGAAGTTGGTCTGTGCCAGGAGAAGTTGGTCTGTGCCTTTGGAATTTATTCTGTCAGAGGGGAATTTCTTCTGTGACTTGGGAATTTAGCTTTTGACTGGGAAATTTACTGAGTGGGTGGAGAGTTTAGTCCGTGATTTAAGAATTTAATCCGTGCTTAGAGATTTTCATGTGTTTGGTGAATTTAGTCGAAGATGGTAGAAGTGTTTCAGTGACTGGAGAATTTATTCTGTGGCAGGAGAATGTAGTTATTGATCTGAGAATTTAGCCAGTGCCTGGAGAATTTAGACTGTGCTTGGAGATTATATGCTGTGGCTGGGGCATTTAGCCGGTGGCTGGGGCATTTAGCCGGTGGCTGGGGCATTTAGCCGGTGGCTGGGGCATTTAGCCGGTGGCTGGGGCATTTAGCCGGTGGCTGGGGCATTTAGCCGGTGGCTGGGGCATTTAGCCGGTGGCTGGGGCATTTAGCCGGTGGCTGGGGCATTTAGCCGGTGCCTGGAGAATATGTCTGTAAGGGGAGAATTTAGTCTGTGAGTGTGGAGTTTATTCTGTGACATGGGAATTTGTTCTGTGACTTGGGAAATTAGTCAGTGACTGAGGAATTTACTGAGTGCGTGGAGAGTTTAGTCTGTGATTTAAGAATATAATCTGTGCTTAGAAATTTTGATGTGTTTGGCGAACTTTGTCTAAGATAGTAGAAGTCTTTCAGTGACTGGAGTATTTATTCTGTGACAGGAGAATATAATTATTGATCTGAGAATTTACTTTGTGACTGGGGAATTTAGCCTGTGAATGGAGAATAGGTTAATATTATTTATTATATATCATATTAATTATATATTATAATTATATAATTATAATAATATATAATTATATTACAGAACAGATAATCAGTGAGAGGAGAATTTAGTCTGCGAGTGTGGAATTTATTCTGTGACACGGGAATTTATTCTGTGACTTGGGAATTTACTCAGTGAGTGGAGAATTTACTCCGCGATTTAAGAATTTAATCTGTGCGTAGAGATTTTCATGTGTTTGGTGAATTTAGTCTAAGATGGTAGAAGTCTTTCAGTGACTGAAGAATTTATTCTGTGACTGGAGAAATTATTCTGTGACTTGGGAATTTACACAGTGACTGGAGAATTTAGTTTCTGACTGGAGAATTTAATGTGTGGTTGCAGAAATTAATCTGTGACAGGAGAGTTTACTCTGTGCCTGGAGAACGTAGTCTGTGTCTGGAGAATTTAATCTCTGATTAGAGATTTTGGTCTGTGCCTGGAGAAATTAGTCTGTGCTTGGAGAATCTAATCTCTGATTAGTGATTTTGGCCTGCGCCTGGGGAATCTAGTCTGTGCCTGGAGATTATATGCTGTGCCTGGAGATTATATGCTGTGCCTGGGGAATTTAGTCTGTGCCTGGGGAATTTAGTCTGTGCCTGGGGAATTTAGTCTGTGCCTGGGGAATTTAGTCTGTGCCTGGGGAATTTAGTCTGTGCCTGGGGAATTTAGTCTGTGCCTGGGGAATTTAGTCTGTGCCTGGGGAATTTAGTCTGTGCCTGGGGAATTTAGTCTGTGCCTGGCAAAATTTAGTCTGTGCCTGGGGAATTTAGTCTGTGCCTGGGGAATTTAGTCTGTGCCTGGGGAATTTAGTCTGTGCCTGGGGAATTTAGTCTGTGCCTGGGAATTTAGTCTGTGCCTGGGGAATTTAGTCTGTGCCTGGGGAATTTAGTCTGTGCCTGGGGAATTTAGTCTGTGCCTGGGGAATTTAGTCTGTGCCTGGGGAATTTAGTCTGTGCCTGGCAAAATTAAGCCTGTGACTGGAGAATTTAGTCTGTGAGTGGGGCATTTATTCTGACTGTGGAATTTGCTGTATGATAGGAGTTTATTGTGTGTCTGGAGAATTGAGTCTTTGACTCGATAATTTATTATGTGACTGGAGAATGTAGTCTATGACTCGATAATTTATTCTGTTACTAGAGAATTTAGTCTGTGCCTGGGGAATTCACTCCGTGATTTAAGAACTTAATCTGTGCTTAGAGATTTTCATGTGTTTGGTGAATATAGTCTAAGATGCTGAAAGTCTTTCAGTGACTGGAAAATTTAGTTTCTGACTGGAGAATATAATGTGTGGTTGGAGTAATTTACTGTGACAGGAGAGTTTCCTTTGTGACTGGAGAACGTAGTCTGTGTCTGGAGAATTTAATTTCTGATTAGAGATTTTGGTCTGTGCCTGGGGCATTTAGCCTGTGCCTGGGGCATTTCTTCTGTGCGTGGAGAATGTAGTTTGTGACTGGAGAATTTCTTCTGTGAGTGGAGAATTTAGTTTGTGACTGCAGAATTTAATGTGTGGTTGCAGTAATTAATCTGTGACAGGAGAGTTTACTCTGTGACTGCAGAACGTAGCCTGTGTCTGGAGAATTTAATCTCTGATTAGAGATTTTGGTCTGTGCCAGGAGAAGTTGGTCTGTGCCAGGAGAAGTTGGTCTTTGCCTTTGGAATTTATTCTGTCAGAGGGGAATTTCTTCTGTGACTTGGGAATTTAGCTTTTGACTGGGAAATTTACTGAGTGGGTGGAGAGTTTAGTCCGTGATTTAAGAATTTAATCCGTGCTTAGAGATTTTCATGTGTTTGGTGAATTTAGTCGAAGATGGTAGAAGTGTTTCAGTGACTGGAGAATTTATTCTGTGGCAGGAGAATGTAGTTATTGATCTGAGAATTTAGCCAGTGCCTGGAGAATTTAGACTGTGCTTGGAGATTATATGCTGTGGCTGGGGCATTCAGCCGGTGGCTGGGGCATTCAGCCGGTGGCTGGGGCATTCAGCCGGTGGCTGGGGCATTCAGCCGGTGGCTGGGGCATTCAGCCGGTGGCTGGGGCATTCAGCCGGTGGCTGGGGCATTCAGCCGGTGGCTGGAGGATATGTCTGTAAGGGGAGAATTTAGTCTGTGAGTGTGGAGTTTATTCTGTGACATGGGAATTTGTTCTGTGACTTGGGAAATTAGTCAGTGACTGAGGAATTTACTGAGTGCGTGGGGAGTTTAGTCTGTGATTTAAGAATATAATCTGTGCTTAGAAATTTTGATGTGTTTGGCGAACTTTGTCTAAGATAGTAGAAGTCTTTCAGTGACTGGAGTATTTATTCTGTGACAGGAGAATATAATTATTGATCTGAGAATTTACTTTGTGACTGGGGAATTTAGCCTGTGAATGGAGAATAGGTTAATATTATTTATTATATATCATATTAATTATATATTATAATTATATAATTATAATAATATATAATTATATAACAGAACAGATAATCAGTGAGAGGAGAATTTAGTCTGCGAGTGTGGAATTTATTCTGTGACACGGGAATTTATTCTGTGACTTGGGAATTTACTCAGTGAGTGGAGAATTTACTCCGCGATTTAAGAATTTAATCTGTGCGTAGAGATTTTCATGTGTTTGGTGAATTTAGTCTAAGATGGTAGAAGTCTTTCAGTGACTGAAGAATTTATTCTGTGACTGGAGAAATTATTCTGTGACTTGGGAATTTACACAGTGACTGGAGAATTTAGTTTCTGACTGGAGAATTTAATGTGTGGTTGCAGAAATTAATCTGTGACAGGAGAGTTTACTCTGTGCCTGGAGAACGTAGTCTGTGTCTGGAGAATTTAATCTCTGATTAGAGATTTTGGTCTGTGCCTGGAGAAATTAGTCTGTGCTTGGAGAATCTAATCTCTGATTAGTGATTTTGGCATGCGCCTGGGGAATTTAGTCTGTGCCTGGAGATTATATGCTGTGCCTGGGGAATTTAGTCTGTGCCTGGGGAATTTAGTCTGTGCCTGGGGAATTTAGTCTGTGCCTGGGGAATTTAGTCTGTGCCTGGGGAATTTAGTCTGTGCCTGGGGAATCTAGTCTGTGCCTGGGGAATCTAGTCTGTGCCTGGGGAATTTAGTCTGTGCCTGGCAAAATTAAGTCTGTGCCTGGGGAATTTAGTCTGTGCCTGGGGAATTTAGTCTGTGCCTGGGGAATTTAGTCTGTGCCTGGGGAATTTAGTCTGTGCCTGGGGAATTTAGTCTGTGCCTGGGGAATTTAGTCTGTGCCTGGCAAAATTAAGCCTGTGACTGGAGAATTTAGTCAGTGAGTGGGGCATTTATTCTGACTGTGGAATTTGCTGTATGATAGGAGTTTATTGTGTGTCTGGAGGATTGAGTCTTTGACTCGATAATTTATTATGTGACTGGAGAATGTAGTCTATGACTCGATAATTTATTCTGTTACTAGAGAATTTAGTCTGTGCCTGGGGAATTCACTCCGTGATTTAAGAACTTAATCTGTGCTTAGAGATTTTCATGTGTTTGGTGAATATAGTCTAAGATGCTGAAAGTCTTTCAGTGACTGGAAAATTTAGTTTCTGACTGGAGAATATAATGTGTGGTTGGAGTAATTTACTGTGACAGGAGAGTTTCCTTTGTGACTGGAGAACGTAGTCTGTGTCTGGAGAATTTAATTTCTGATTAGAGATTTTGGTCTGTGCCTGGGGCATTTAGCCTGTGCCTGGGGCATTTCTTCTGTGCGTGGAGAATGTAGTTTGTGACTGCAGAATTTAATGTGTGGTTGCAGTAATTAATCTGTGACAGGAGAGTTTACTCTGTGACTGCAGAACGTAGCCTGTGTCTGGAGAATTTAATCTCTGATTAGAGAAGTTGGTCTGTGCCAGGAGAAGTTGGTCTGTGCCAGGAGAAGTTGGTCTGTGCCAGGAGAAGTTGGTCTGTGCCAGGAGAAGTTGGTCTGTGCCTTTGGAATTTATTCTGTCAGAGGGGAATTTCTTCTGTGACTTGGGAATTTAGCTTTTGACTGGGAAATTTACTGAGTGGGTGGAGAGTTTAGTCCGTGATTTAAGAATTTAATCCGTGCTTAGAGATTTTCATGTGTTTGGTGAATTTAGTCGAAGATGGTAGAAGTGTTTCAGTGACTGGAGAATTTATTCTGTGGCAGGAGAATGTAGTTATTGATCTGAGAATTTAGCCAGTGCCTGGAGAATTTAGACTGTGCTTGGAGATTATATGCTGTGGCTGGGGCATTTAGCCGGTGGCTGGGGCATTTAGCCGGTGGCTGGGGCATTTAGCCGGTGGCTGGGGCATTTAGCCGGTGGCTGGGGCATTTAGCCGGTGGCTGGGGCATTTAGCCGGTGGCTGGGGCATTTAGCCGGTGCCTGGAGAATATGTCTGTAAGGGGAGAATTTAGTCTGTGAGTGTGGAGTTTATTCTGTGACATGGGAATTTGTTCTGTGACTTGGGAAATTAGTCAGTGACTGAGGAATTTACTGAGTGCGTGGAGAGTTTAGTCTGTGATTTAAGAATATAATCTGTGCTTAGAAATTTTGATGTGTTTGGCGAACTTTGTCTAAGATAGTAGAAGTCTTTCAGTGACTGGAGTATTTATTCTGTGACAGGAGAATATAATTATTGATCTGAGAATTTACTTTGTGACTGGGGAATTTAGCCTGTGAATGGAGAATAGGTTAATATTATTTATTATATATCATATTAATTATATATTATAATTATATAATTATAATAATATATAATTATATTACAGAACAGATAATCAGTGAGAGGAGAATTTAGTCTGCGAGTGTGGAATTTATTCTGTGACACGGGAATTTATTCTGTGACTTGGGAATTTACTCAGTGAGTGGAGAATTTACTCCGCGATTTAAGAATTTAATCTGTGCGTAGAGATTTTCATGTGTTTGGTGAATTTAGTCTAAGATGGTAGAAGTCTTTCAGTGACTGAAGAATTTATTCTGTGACTGGAGAAATTATTCTGTGACTTGGGAATTTACACAGTGACTGGAGAATTTAGTTTCTGACTGGAGAATTTAATGTGTGGTTGCAGAAATTAATCTGTGACAGGAGAGTTTACTCTGTGCCTGGAGAACGTAGTCTGTGTCTGGAGAATTTAATCTCTGATTAGAGATTTTGGTCTGTGCCTGGAGAAATTAGTCTGTGCTTGGAGAATCTAATCTCTGATTAGTGATTTTGGCCTGCGCCTGGGGAATCTAGTCTGTGCCTGGAGATTATATGCTGTGCCTGGGGAATTTAGTCTGTGCCTGGGGAATTTAGTCTGTGCCTGGGGAATTTAGTCTGTGCCTGGGGAATTTAGTCTGTGCCTGGGGAATTTAGTCTGTGCCTGGGGAATTTAGTCTGTGCCTGGGGAATTTAGTCTGTGCCTGGGGAATTTAGTCTGTGCCTGGGGAATTTAGTCTGTGCCTGGGGAATTTAGTCTGTGCCTGGGGAATTTAGTCTGTGCCTGGGGAATTTAGTCTGTGCCTGGGGAATTTAGTCTGTGCCTGGGGAATTTAGTCTGTGCCTGGGGAATTTAGTCTGTGCCTGGGGAATTTAGTCTGTGCCTGGCAAAATTAAGCCTGTGACTGGAGAATTTAGTCTGTGAGTGGGGCATTTATTCTGACTGTGGAATTTGCTGTATGATAGGAGTTTATTGTGTGTCTGGAGAATTGAGTCTTTGACTCGATAATTTATTATGTGACTGGAGAATGTAGTCTATGACTCGATAATTTATTCTGTTACTAGAGAATTTAGTCTGTGCCTGGGGAATTCACTCCGTGATTTAAGAACTTAATCTGTGCTTAGAGATTTTCATGTGTTTGGTGAATATAGTCTAAGATGCTGAAAGTCTTTCAGTGACTGGAAAATTTAGTTTCTGACTGGAGAATATAATGTGTGGTTGGAGTAATTTACTGTGACAGGAGAGTTTCCTTTGTGACTGGAGAACGTAGTCTGTGTCTGGAGAATTTAATTTCTGATTAGAGATTTTGGTCTGTGCCTGGGGCATTTAGCCTGTGCCTGGGGCATTTCTTCTGTGCGTGGAGAATGTAGTTTGTGACTGGAGAATTTCTTCTGTGAGTGGAGAATTTAGTTTGTGACTGCAGAATTTAATGTGTGGTTGCAGTAATTAATCTGTGACAGGAGAGTTTACTCTGTGACTGCAGAACGTAGCCTGTGTCTGGAGAATTTAATCTCTGATTAGAGATTTTGGTCTGTGCCAGGAGAAGTTGGTCTGTGCCAGGAGAAGTTGGTCTGTGCCTTTGGAATTTATTCTGTCAGAGGGGAATTTCTTCTGTGACTTGGGAATTTAGCTTTTGACTGGGAAATTTACTGAGTGGGTGGAGAGTTTAGTCCGTGATTTAAGAATTTAATCCGTGCTTAGAGATTTTCATGTGTTTGGTGAATTTAGTCGAAGATGGTAGAAGTGTTTCAGTGACTGGAGAATTTATTCTGTGGCAGGAGAATGTAGTTATTGATCTGAGAATTTAGCCAGTGCCTGGAGAATTTAGACTGTGCTTGGAGATTATATGCTGTGGCTGGGGCATTCAGCCGGTGGCTGGGGCATTCAGCCGGTGGCTGGGGCATTCAGCCGGTGGCTGGGGCATTCAGCCGGTGGCTGGGGCATTCAGCCGGTGGCTGGGGCATTCAGCCGGTGGCTGGGGCATTCAGCCGGTGGCTGGGGCATTCAGCCGGTGGCTGGAGGATATGTCTGTAAGGGGAGAATTTAGTCTGTGAGTGTGGAGTTTATTCTGTGACATGGGAATTTGTTCTGTGACTTGGGAAATTAGTCAGTGACTGAGGAATTTACTGAGTGCGTGGAGAGTTTAGTCTGTGATTTAAGAATATAATCTGTGCTTAGAAATTTTGATGTGTTTGGCGAACTTTGTCTAAGATAGTAGAAGTCTTTCAGTGACTGGAGTATTTATTCTGTGACAGGAGAATATAATTATTGATCTGAGAATTTACTTTGTGACTGGGGAATTTAGCCTGTGAATGGAGAATAGGTTAATATTATTTATTATATATCATATTAATTATATATTATAATTATATAATTATAATAATATATAATTATATAACAGAACAGATAATCAGTGAGAGGAGAATTTAGTCTGCGAGTGTGGAATTTATTCTGTGACACGGGAATTTATTCTGTGACTTGGGAATTTACTCAGTGAGTGGAGAATTTACTCCGCGATTTAAGAATTTAATCTGTGCGTAGAGATTTTCATGTGTTTGGTGAATTTAGTCTAAGATGGTAGAAGTCTTTCAGTGACTGAAGAATTTATTCTGTGACTGGAGAAATTATTCTGTGACTTGGGAATTTACACAGTGACTGGAGAATTTAGTTTCTGACTGGAGAATTTAATGTGTGGTTGCAGAAATTAATCTGTGACAGGAGAGTTTACTCTGTGCCTGGAGAACGTAGTCTGTGTCTGGAGAATTTAATCTCTGATTAGAGATTTTGGTCTGTGCCTGGAGAAATTAGTCTGTGCTTGGAGAATCTAATCTCTGATTAGTGATTTTGGCATGCGCCTGGGGAATTTAGTCTGTGCCTGGAGATTATATGCTGTGCCTGGGGAATTTAGTCTGTGCCTGGGGAATTTAGTCTGTGCCTGGGGAATTTAGTCTGTGCCTGGGGAATTTAGTCTGTGCCTGGGGAATCTAGTCTGTGCCTGGGGAATCTAGTCTGTGCCTGGGGAATTTAGTCTGTGCCTGGCAAAATTAAGTCTGTGCCTGGGGAATTTAGTCTGTGCCTGGGGAATTTAGTCTGTGCCTGGGGAATTTAGTCTGTGCCTGGGGAATTTAGTCTGTGCCTGGGGAATTTAGTCTGTGCCTGGGGAATTTAGTCTGTGCCTGGGGAATTTAGTCTGTGCCTGGGGAATTTAGTCTGTGCCTGGGGAATTTAGTCTGTGCCTGGGGAATTTAGTCTGTGCCTGGGGAATTTAGTCTGTGCCTGGCAAAATTAAGCCTGTGACTGGAGAATTTAGTCAGTGAGTGGGGCATTTATTCTGACTGTGGAATTTGCTGTATGATAGGAGTTTATTGTGTGTCTGGAGGATTGAGTCTTTGACTCGATAATTTATTATGTGACTGGAGAATGTAGTCTATGACTCGATAATTTATTCTGTTACTAGAGAATTTAGTCTGTGCCTGGGGAATTCACTCCGTGATTTAAGAACTTAATCTGTGCTTAGAGATTTTCATGTGTTTGGTGAATATAGTCTAAGATGCTGAAAGTCTTTCAGTGACTGGAAAATTTAGTTTCTGACTGGAGAATATAATGTGTGGTTGGAGTAATTTACTGTGACAGGAGAGTTTCCTTTGTGACTGGAGAACGTAGTCTGTGTCTGGAGAATTTAATTTCTGATTAGAGATTTTGGTCTGTGCCTGGGGCATTTAGCCTGTGCCTGGGGCATTTCTTCTGTGCGTGGAGAATGTAGTTTGTGACTGCAGAATTTAATGTGTGGTTGCAGTAATTAATCTGTGACAGGAGAGTTTACTCTGTGACTGCAGAACGTAGCCTGTGTCTGGAGAATTTAATCTCTGATTAGAGAAGTTGGTCTGTGCCAGGAGAAGTTGGTCTGTGCCAGGAGAAGTTGGTCTGTGCCAGGAGAAGTTGGTCTGTGCCAGGAGAAGTTGGTCTGTGCCTTTGGAATTTATTCTGTCAGAGGGGAATTTCTTCTGTGACTTGGGAATTTAGCTTTTGACTGGGAAATTTACTGAGTGGGTGGAGAGTTTAGTCCGTGATTTAAGAATTTAATCCGTGCTTAGAGATTTTCATGTGTTTGGTGAATTTAGTCGAAGATGGTAGAAGTGTTTCAGTGACTGGAGAATTTATTCTGTGGCAGGAGAATGTAGTTATTGATCTGAGAATTTAGCCAGTGCCTGGAGAATTTAGACTGTGCTTGGAGATTATATGCTGTGGCTGGGGCATTCAGCCGGTGGCTGGGGCATTCAGCCGGTGGCTGGGGCATTCAGCCGGTGGCTGGGGCATTCAGCCGGTGGCTGGGGCATTCAGCCGGTGGCTGGGGCATTCAGCCGGTGGCTGGAGGATATGTCTGTAAGGGGAGAATTTAGTCTGTGAGTGTGGAGTTTATTCTGTGACATGGGAATTTGTTCTGTGACTTGGGAAATTAGTCAGTGACTGAGGAATTTACTGAGTGCGTGGAGAGTTTAGTCTGTGATTTAAGAATATAATCTGTGCTTAGAAATTTTGATGTGTTTGGCGAACTTTGTCTAAGATAGTAGAAGTCTTTCAGTGACTGGAGTATTTATTCTGTGACAGGAGAATATAATTATTGATCTGAGAATTTACTTTGTGACTGGGGAATTTAGCCTGTGAATGGAGAATAGGTTAATATTATTTATTATATATCATATTAATTATATATTATAATTATATAATTATAATAATATATAATTATATAACAGAACAGATAATCAGTGAGAGGAGAATTTAGTCTGCGAGTGTGGAATTTATTCTGTGACACGGGAATTTATTCTGTGACTTGGGAATTTACTCAGTGAGTGGAGAATTTACTCCGCGATTTAAGAATTTAATCTGTGCGTAGAGATTTTCATGTGTTTGGTGAATTTAGTCTAAGATGGTAGAAGTCTCTCAGTGACTGAAGAATTTATTCTGTGACTGGAGAAATTATTCTGTGACTTGGGAATTTACACAGTGACTGGAGAATTTAGTTTCTGACTGGAGAATTTAATGTGTGGTTGCAGAAATTAATCTGACAGGAGAGTTTACTCTGTGCGTGGAGTAATTAGTCTGTGCTTGTAGAATCTAATCTCTGATTAGTTATTTTGGCCTGCGCCTGGGGAATCTAGTCTGCGCCTGGAGAATCTAGTCTGCTCCTGGAGAATCTAGTCTGCGCCTGGAGAATCTAGTCTGCGCCTGGAGAATCTAGTCTGCGCCTGGAGAATCTAGTCTGCGCCTGGAGAATCTAGTCTGCGCCTGGAGAATCTAGTCTGCGCCTGGAGATTATATGCTGTGCCTGGGGAATTTAGTCTGTGACTGGGGAATTTAGTCTGTGCCTGGCAAAATTAAGCCTGTGACTGGAGAATTTAGTCAGTGAGTGGGGCATTTATTCTGACTGTGGAATTTGCTGTATGATAGGAGTTTACTGTGTGACTGGAGAATTGAGTCTTTGACTCGATAATTTATTATGTGACTGGAGAATGTAGTCTATGACTCGATAATTTATTCTGTTACTAGAGAATTTAGTCTGTGCCTGGGGAATTCACTCCGTGATTTAAGAACTTAATCTGTGCTTAGAGATTTTCATGTGTTTGGTGAATATAGTCTAAGATGCTGAAAGTCTTTCAGTGACTGGAAAATTTAGTTTCTGACTGGAGAATATAATGTGTGGTTGGAGTAATTTACTGTGACAGGAGAGTTTCCTTTGTGACTGGAGAACGTAGTCTGTGTCTGGAGAATTTAATTTCTGATTAGAGATTTTGGTCTGTGCCTGGGGCATTTAGCCTGTGCCTGGGGCATTTAGCCTGTGCCTGGGGCATTTAGCCTGTGCCTGGGGCATTTAGCCTGTGCCTGGGGCATTTAGCCTGTGCCTGGGGCATTTAGCCTGTGCCTGGGGCATTTAGCCTGTGCCTGGGGCATTTAGCCTGTGCCTGGGGCATTTAGCCTGTGCCTGGGGCATTTAGCCTGTGCCTGGGGCATTTAGCCTGTGCCTGGGGCATTTCTTCTGTGAGTGGAGAATTTAGTTTGTGACTGGAGAATTTAACGTGTGGTTGGACAAATGAATCTGTGACAGGAGAGTTTACTCTGTGACTGCAGAACGTAGTCTGTGTCTGGAGAATTTAATCTCTGATTAGAGATTTGTTCTGTGCCTGGAGAAGTTGGTCTGTGCTATGGAGGTTCTATGGGAGCTCTATGGGTCCCATCCCCCCTGTCTCTCTCTATGGGTCCCTATGTGTCTTTATGTCCAAACCTCCCCCCAGTGTGTCCCTATGCAGCTCCTATGGGGGCTGTATGGGTCCCAGCACCCCCTAGTATCTCTCTACAGTTCTCTATGTGTCTCTATGTCCGTACCCCCACCCATCGTGTCCCTATGTAGTTTCTTTGGGGGCTCTATTGGTCGCAACCCCCCCAATGTCTCCCAGTGGAGTTTCTATGGTATCTCTATGTGTCCCAGCCCCCTCTATGTCTATATGTCTCTCTATGGGTCCCTATATGTCTCTATGACAATTCCCCCCCCCCCAGTGTCTCCCTATAGAGTTTCTATGGGGTCTCTATGGGTCCAAGCCCCCGCAGTGTCTCTCTGTGGGTCCCTATGTATCTCCATGTTCAACCGTCCCATGTGTCCCTATCAAGGTTCTATGATGCTCTATTGGTCCCAGCCCTCCATCCAATGTCTCTCTATGGGTCCCTATGGGTCTCTGTCTCCATACCCCCCCCCAATGTGTCTCTACGGAGCTTCTATGGGGCCTCTATGGGCCCGAACGCCCTCAATGTTTCTGTAAGGGTCCCTATGTGTCTCTATGTCAATACCCCACCCAGTGTGCCCCTATGCAGTTTCTATGGGTGCTCTACAGGGTGCAGCTCCCCCAATGTCTTTCTATGGGTCCCTAAGTGTCTCTATGCCCATTCCCCCCACCAGTGTCTCTCGATGGAATTTCTATGGGGCCTCTATGGGTCCCAGCCCCCCGTGGTGTTTCTCTATGGATCCCTATATGCCCCTCTGTCCATACTCCAAACAAGTGTGTCTTTATGGAGTTTCTATGGGGTCTCTATGGGTCGCAGCCCCTACCAGTGTCTCTCTATGGGTCCCTATGTGTCGCTATGTCCATACAATCCCACACAGTGTGTACCTATGGAGTTTCTATGGGGTCTGTAAGGGGTACCAGCACCCCCAATGTCTCCCTATGGGTCCCTATGTGTCTCTATATCCATCCCACATAATGTGTCCCTATAGAGTTTCTCTGGGGTATCTCTGGGTCGCAGCCCCCCCGAGTGTCTCACTATATGTCCCTATGCATCTCCATGTCCATAATCTCCCCTGTATGTCCCTACGGAGTCCCGAGGAGGTCTCTAAGGGGTCCCAGACCCCCTCAGTGTCTCTCTATGGGTCCCTTTGTGCCTCTTTGTCAATACCCCCACCCAACATCTCCATATGGAGTTTCTATGGGGTCTCTATGGATCACAGACCCCCCCAATGTTTCTCTAGGGGTACCTTTGTGTCTCTTTGACAATACCCCCCACACCTAGTTTTTCCCTATAAGGATTCTATGGCGGCTCGAAGGGGTTCCAGCCCCCCACAATGTCTCTCTATGGGTCCCTATATGTCTCTATGTCCAAACCACCCCATTGCCCAAATGTCTCCCTCAGGAGTTTCTATGGAGTCTCTATGGGTCGCAGCCTCCCCATTGTCTCTCTACTGGTCCCTATATGTCTCTATGTCCACCACCTCACCACCCCCGTGTGTGTCCCTATGGAGTTTCTATGAGGTCTCTGTGGATCGCAGCACCCCCAGTGTCTCTCTATGGCTCCCTATGTGTCTCCCTATCCCCCAGTGTCCGTACCTTGAATGCCAGGATGGTGGTGCCATGCTGGAGATGGATGCTGGCCCCAGGAAGCAGCGACCCCGGCTCCCGGAGGAGGGGGGCTGTGATGCCGAGCAGGGGCACGGCCGTGTCCCAAGGGCTGCAACCCCCTGCAGGAGGGAACAGGATGAGAGCAGAGGCTTCCCCAGCGCCATCTTGGAAGGCAAAATGGTGGCGGCGCAGGTGCGGTGCTGCCGTTACCACGGCAACGCGGCAGCCATGATGGGGGAGGGCATGAGTTGGCAGGAGGGAGGGGCTGGCCTCAATACGGAAAAATGGCGGGTAAACAATGGCGCCAAAGGCACCTCACCAATATGGCCGCGCCCGGGAGCTGCACTCAAGATGGCGCCTGTTCATTGGTGACAATGGCGCCTCACCAAAATGGCTGCCCCTGGGAGCTGCACTCAAGATGGCGCAGGTTCCGTCACGACAAGGGCGCCTCACCAATATGGCTGCCCTCAAACTCCCAGTCCCAACAGGGCTGCTATTTTTCTGCCTGAGCCGAAGCCAAAAAGTCGTGTGTGACAAACACCTTCAAAATGGCAGGGAGGGCGACCCACATATGTACTCATAGACTTCAGAACGAGAAAGCAAGGAGTGGTACTAAATCAAGTATCACCGTTCGAAAGGTTGCTGTGGGCAGAAGAGGTCCAGCAGCAGCCTTCACTCCTGGCTCTTCATCTGTGGGAGCAGAGGCTTAACATTTGTGCCTCACAACTCGGCTTCAGGAAAGCTGTTAGCAGGCAACACCGACGTACTCAAGTGGCCTTTCAAATGAAAGAACACTGTGTGCCTGAAATGTAGGTTGCACCGCTTCAATGCGTAGAGTCAGCTTTAGAGAGGGAGCAGCATCTTTCCGGCACTGCTATTTTTCAGCGAGAGCCGAAGCCAATGAGTTGTGCGTGACAAACAGCCTCAGAATGGCCAGTTGAGTGACCAACATATGGACTTTCAGATCAGAATGCAAGGAGTGACAGCAACATTTGTGGCGCCTTTCGAAATGTTGCTGTGGGCAGAAAAGGTCCACCAGGACCATTCAGTCTTGGCACTTCGTCTGAGGGAACAGAGGCCGATCATTCGTGCGCAGCATACTCCGCTTCAGGACGCCTGGGACTGGGTAGCACAGGTCTATTCAAATAGACCTTATGATATGAAAGCAAGAAGTGAATGCAATGCAGGTGGCAGTCTTGCAAAGATTACAGTGTGCAGAAGAGGTCCAGCAGCACATTTCAGTCCTGGCTCTTCCTCTGTGGTAGCAGAGGCCAATCATTCGTGACCTACATACTCGGCCTCAGGACGACTGGGAGCGGGCATCACAGGTGAATTCAAAAGGACTTTGACGTAAAAAAGGAAGGAGCAACTGCAATGGAGGTGGCACTGTTGCAAAGCTTACTGCGTGCAAAGAGGTCCAGTAGCTCCCTTCAATCCTGGCTCCTCATCTGTTGGCGCAGAGGCCAATCATTCGTGCATCACAATTCAGGAAAACTGTTATCAGGCACCAAAGATACACTCAAGTGGCCTTTCAGATGAGATAAAACGGAGTGCCTGAAATGTAGGATGCACCGCATCAATGCGTAGAGTCAGCTTCAGAGAGGGAGCAGCATCTTTCCGACACTGCTATTCGTCTCCGGGAGTAGAGGCCAATCACTCGTGCGTGACAAACAGCTTCAGAATCGACAGGAGCACGACCAAAACATGGACTTTTTTGAGATGAGAAGGCGAGGAGTGACAGCAACACTTGTGACGCCATTTGAATTTTTGCTGTGCTCAGAAGGGGTCCAGCAGCACCCTTCAGTCCTGGCTCCTCATCCGTGGGAGCAGAGGCCAATCATTCGTGGCTCTCAACTCGGCTTCAGGAAAGCTGTTACCAGGCACCACGAAGTACTCAAGTGCCCTCTCAAGTGAAAGAACACTAAGTGCCTAAAATGCAGGTTGCACGGCTTCAATGCGTAGAGTCAGCTTCAGAGAGGGAGCAGCATCTCTCCGACCCTGCTATTTTTCTGCGGGTTCCGAAACCTAAAATTCATGTATGAGAAACTACTTCAGAGTTGCCCGGAGAGCGACCCACGTGTGTACTCAGACTTTCAGACGAAAAGCATGGAGTATCACAAAATATCGCCGTTCCGAAGGTTGCTGCCGCGCGCAGAAGTCCAGCAGCACCCTTCACTCCTGGCTCTTCATCTCTGGGAGCAGAGGCTTATCATTCGGGCGTCCCAACTTGCCTTCAGGAAAGCTGTTAGCAGGCACCACCGAAGTACTCCAGTGCCCTTTCACATGAAAGAACATGAGCTGCTTGTATAGTAGGTTGCACCGCTCAATGCGTAGAGTCAGCTTCAGAGAGGGAGCAGCATCTTTGCGACACTGCTATTCGTCTCCGTGAGTAGAGGCCAATCACTCGTGCGTGACAGCTGCAGAATTGACAGGAGCACGACCAACACACGGACTTAAGATGAGAAGGCGAGGAGTGACAGAAACACTTGTAACGCCATTCGAAATGTTGCTGTGGGCAGAAGAGGTCCAGCAGCACCCTTCACTCCTGGCTCTTCATCTCTGGGAGCAGAGGCTTAGCATTTTTTTTGCATCCCAAATTGCCTTCAAGAAAGCTGTTAGCAGGGACCTCCCAAGTACTCCAGGGCCTTTGCACATGAAAGTAGATGAGGTTTAGGTTGCACCGCTCAATGCGTAGAGTCAGCTTCAAAGAGGGAGCAGCATCTTTCCAGCACTGCTATTCGTCTCCGTGAGTAGATCCAATCACTCGTGCGTGTCAAACAGCTTCAGAATCCCCAGGGGCACCACCAACACATGAATTTTCTTGAGATGAGAAGGCGAGGATGGACAGCAACACTTGTGACGCCATTCGAAATGTTGCTGTGGGCAGAAGAGGTCCAGCAGCACCCTTCACTCCTGGCTCTTCATCTCTGGGAGCAGAGGCTTAGCATTCGACCGTCCCAGCTTGCCTTCAAGAAAACTGTTAGCAAGCACACCGAAGTTCTCCAGGGCCTTTTCACAAGAAAGTACATGAGATTTAGGTTGCACCGCTCAATGCGTAGAGTCAGCTTCAGAGAGGGAGCAGCATCTTTCCTTCACTGCTATTCGTCTCCGTGAGTAGATCCAATCACTCGTGCGTGACAAACAGCTTCAGAATCCCCAGGAGCACGACCAACACATGGACTTTCTTGAGATGAGACGGCGAGGAGTGACAGCAACACTTGTGACGCCATTCGAAATGTTGCTGTGGGCAGAAGAGGTCCAGCAGCACCCTTCACTCCTGGCTCTTCATCTCTGGGAGCAGAGGCTTAGCATTTTTTTGCATCCCAACTTGCCTTCAGAAAAGCTGTTAGCAGGGACCACCGAAGTACTCCAGGGCCTTTTCACATGAAAGAACATGAGGTTGTTGAAAAGTAGATTGCACCGCTTCAATGCGTAGAGTCAGCTTCAGAGAGGGAGCAGCGTCTTTCGGACACTACTCTTTTTCTGCGGGTTCCGGAAAAAAAATTCGTGGTTGAGAAAATGCTTCAGAGTGGCCCGGAGAGCGACCCACATGTGTACTCGGACTTACTGACGGAAAGCATGTAGTGGCACAAAGTATCACCGGTCCGAAGGTTGCTGCTACGCGCAGAAGAGGACCAGCAGCACCCTTCACTCCTGGCTCTTCATCTCTGGGAGCAGAGGCTTAGCATTCGACCGTCCCAACTTGCCTTCAAGAAAGCTGTTAGCAGGCACACCGAAGTTCTCCAGGGCCTTTTCACAAGAAAGAACATGAGGTTTAGGTTGCACCGCTCAATGCGTAGAGTCAGCTTCAGAGAGGGAGCAGCATCTTTCGGACACTGCTATTTTTCTGCTGGTTATGAAACCAAAAATTCGTGTATGTGAACTGCTTCAGAGTAGCCCGGAGAGCGACCCACGTATGTACTCGGACTTTCGGATGGAAAGCATGTAGTGGCACAAAGTATCAACTTTTCGAAGGTTGCTGCTACGCGCAGAAGAGGTCCAGCAGCACCCTTCACTCCTGGCTCTTCATCTCTGGGAGCAGAGGCTTAGCATTTTTTTGCACCCCAACTTTCCTTCAAGAAAGCTGTTAGCAGGCAAACCGAAGTACTCCAGGGCCATTTCACATGAAAGAACATGAGGTTTAGGTTGCACCGCTCAATGCGTAGAGTCAGCTTCAGAGAGGGAGCAGCATCTTTCCGGCACTGCTATTCGTCTCCGTGAGTAGATCCAATCACTCGTGCATGACAAACAGCTTCAGAATCCCCAGGAGCACGACCAACACATGGACTTTCTTGAGATGAGACGGCGAGGAGTGACAGCAACACTTGTGACGCCATTCGAAATGTTGCTGTGGGCAGATGAGGTCCAGCTGCACTCTTCACTCCTGCCTCCTCATCTCAGGGAGCAGAGGCTTAGCATTCGACCGTCCCAGCTTGCCTTCAAGAAAGCTGTTAGCAGGCACACCGAAGTTCTCCAGGGCCTTTTCACAAGAAAGTACATGAGATTTAGGATGCACCGCTCAATGCGTAGAGTCAGCTTCAGAGAGGGAGCAGCATCTTTCGGACACTGCTATTTTTCTGCTGGTTCCGAAACCAAAAATTCGTGTATGTGAACTGCTTCAGAGTAGCCCGGAGAGCGACCCATGTATGTACTCGGACTTTCGGAAGGAAAGCATGGAGTATCACAAAGATTCACCATTAAGGAGGTTGCTGCTACGCGCAGAAGAGGTCCATCTGCACCCTCCACTAATGGCTCCTCATCTCTGGGAGCAGAGGCTTAGCATTTTTTTGCATCCCAATTTGCCTTCAGAAAAGCTGTTAGCAGGGACCTCCCAAGTACTCCAGGGCCTTTGCACATGAAGAACATGAGGCTGTTGAAAAGTAGGTTGCACCGCTCAATGCGTAGAGTCAGCTTCAGAGAGGGAGCAGCATCTTTCCTTCACTGCTATTCGTCTCCGTGAGTAGATCCAATCACTCGTGCGTGACAAACAGCTTCAGAATCCCCAGGAGCATGACCAACACATGGACTTTCTTGAGATGAGACGGCGAGGAGTGACAGCAACACTTGTGACGCCATTCGAAAGGTTGCTGTGGGCAGAAGAGGTCCAGCAGCACCCTTCACCCCTGGCTCTTCATCTCTGGGAGCAGAGGCTTATCATTCGGGCGTCCCAACTTGCCTTCAGGAAAGCTGTTAGCAGGCACCACCGAAGTACTCCAGTGCCCTTTCACATGAAAGAACATGAGCTGCTTGTATAGTAGGTTGCACCGCTTCAATGCGTAGAGTCAGCTTCAGAGAGGGAGCAGCATCTTTCCTTCACTGCTATTCGTCTCCGTGAGTAGATCCAATCACTCGTGCGTGACAAACAGCTTCAGAATCCCCAGGAGCACGACCAACACATGGACTTTCTTGAGATGAGACGGCGAGGAGTGACAGCAACACTTGTGAAGCCATTCGAAATGTTGCTGTGGGCAGAAGAGGTCCAGCAGCACCCTTCACTCCTGGCTCTTCATCTCTGGGAGCAGAGGCTTAGCATTTTTTTTGCATCCCAACTTGCCTTCAGAAAAGCTGTTAGCAGGGACCTCCCAAGTACTCCAGGGCCTTTTCACATGAAGAACATGAGGTTGTGGAAAAGTAGGTTGCACCGCTCAATGCGTAGAGTCAGCTTCAGAGAGGGAGCAGCATCTTTCCTTCACTGCTATTCGTCTCCGTGAGTAGATCCAATCACTCGTGCGTGACAAACAGCTTCAGAATCCCCAGGAGCACGACCAACACATGGACTTTCTTGAGATGAGACGGCGAGGAGTGACAGCAACACTTGTGACGCCATTCGAAATGTTGCTGTGGGCAGAAGAGGTCCAGCAGCACCCTTCACTCCTGGCTCTTCATCTCTGGGAGCAGAGGCTTAGCATTCGACCGTCCCAGCTTGCCTTCAAGAAAGCTGTTAGCAGGCACACCGAAGTTCTCCAGGGCCTTTTCACAAGAAAGTACATGAGATTTAGGATGCACCGCTCAATGCGTAGAGTCAGCTTCAGAGAGGGAGCAGCATCTTTCCTTCACTGCTATTCGTCTCCGTGAGTAGATGCAATCACTCGTGCGTGACAAACAGCTTCAGAATCCCCAGGAGCACGACCAACACATGGACTTTCTAGAGATGAGACGGCGAGTAGTGACAGCAACACTTGTGACGCCATTCGAAATGTTGCTGTGGGCAGAAGAGGTCCAGCTGCACTCTTCACGCCT
Organism: Myiopsitta monachus; assembly: GCA_017639245.1. NCBI lineage: Eukaryota > Metazoa > Chordata > Aves > Psittaciformes > Psittacidae > Myiopsitta > Myiopsitta monachus. The sequence goes on along the minus strand of JAESHU010000096.1, from coordinate 2,089 downwards.
GCCTCCTCATCTCAGGGAGCAGAGGCTTAGCATTCGACCGTCCCAGCTTGCCTTCAAGAAAACTGTTAGCAAGCACACCGAAGTTCTCCAGGGCCTTTTCACAAGAAAGTACATGAGATTTAGGTTGCACCGCTCAATGCGTAGAGTCAGCTTCAGAGAGGGAGCAGCATCTTTCCTTCACTGCTATTCGTCTCCGTGAGTAGATCCAATCACTCGTGCGTGACAAACAGCTTCAGAATCCCCAGGAGCACGACCAACACATGGACTTTCTTGAGATGAGACGGCGAGGAGTGACAGCAACACTTGTGACGCCATTCGAAATGTTGCTGTGGGCAGAAGAGGTCGAGCTGCACTCTTCACTCCTGCCTCCTCATCTCAGGGAGCAGAGGCTTAGCATTCGACCGTCCCAGCTTGCCTTCAAGAAAGCTGTTAGCAGGCACACAGAAGTTCTCCAGGGCCTTTTCACATGAAAGAACATGAGGTTGTTGAAAAGTAGATTGCACCGCTTCAATGCGTAGAGTCAGCTTCAGAGAGGGAGCAGCATCTTTCGGACGCTACTATTTTTCTGCGGGTTCCGGAACCAAAAATTCGTGGTTGAGAAACTGCTACAGAGTGGCCCGGAGAGCGACCCACGTGTGTACTCGGACTTTCGGACGGAAAGCATGTAGTGGCACAAAGTATCACCGGTCCGAATGTTGCTGCTACGCGCAGAAGAGGTCCATCTGCACCCTCCACTAATGGCTCCTCATCTCTGGGAGCAGAGGCTTAGCATTTTTTGCATCCCCAAATTGCCCTCAGAAAAGCTGTTAGCAGGGACCTCCCAAGTACTCCAGGGCCTTTGCACATGAAGAACATGAGGTTGTTAAAAAGTAGGTTGCACCGCTCAATGCGTAGAGTCAGCTTCAAAGAGGGAGCAGCATCTTTCCAGCACTGCTATTCGTCTCCGTGAGTAGATCCAATCACTCGTGCATGTCAAACAGCTTCAGAATCCCCAGGGGCACCACCAACACATGGACTTTCTTGAGATGAGACGGCGAGGAGTGACAGCAACACTTGTGACGCCATTCGAAATGTTGCTGTGGGCAGATGAGGTCCAGCTGCACTCTTCACTCCTGCCTCCTCATCTCAGGGAGCAGAGGCTTAGCATTCGACCGTCCCAGCTTGCCTTCAAGAAAGCTGTTAGCAGGCACACCGAAGTTCTCCAGGGCCTTTTCACAAGAAAGTACATGAGATTTAGGATGCACCACTCAATGCGTAGAGTCAGCTTCAGAGAGGGAGCAGCATCTTTCCTTCACTGCTATTCGTCTCCGTGAGTAGATGCAATCACTCGTGCGTGACAAACAGCTTCAGAATCCCCAGGAGCACGACCAACACATGGACTTTCTAGAGATGAGACGGCGAGTAGTGACAGCAGCACTTGTGACGCCATTCGAAATGTTGCTGTGGGCAGAAGAGGTCCAGCAGCACCCTTCACTCCTGGCTCTTCATCTCTGGGAGCAGAGGCTTAGCATTTTTTTGCATCCCATCTTGCCTTTAGAAAAGCTGTTAGCAGGGACCACCGAAGTACTCCAGGGCCTTTTCACATGAAAGAACATGAGGTTGTTGAAAAGTAGATTGCACCGCTTCAATGCGTAGAGTCAGCTTCAGAGAGGGAGCAGCGTCTTTCGGACACTACTCTTTTTCTGCGGGTTCCGGAAAAAAAATTCGTGGTTGAGAAAATGCTTCAGAGTGGCCCGGAGAGCGACCCACATGTGTACTCGGACTTACTGACGGAAAGCATGTAGTGGCACAAAGTATCTCCTATCCGAAGGTTGCTGCTACGCGCAGAAGAGGACCAGCAGCACCCTTCACTCCTGGCTCTTCATCTCTGGGAGCAGAGGCTTAGCATTCGACCGTCCCAACTTGCCTTCAAGAAAGCTGTTAACAGGCACACCGAAGTTCTCCAGGGCCTTTTCACAAGAAAGAACATGAGGTTTAGGTTGCACCGCTCAATGCGTAGAGTCAGCTTCAGAGAGGGAGCAGCATCTTTCGGACACTGCTATTTTTCTGCTGGTTATGAAACCAAAAATTCGTGTATGTGAACTGCTTC
>JAESHU010000280.1:0-25618 GCA_017639245.1 Myiopsitta monachus | reverse complement strand
GATAATAAGGACAATGGGGGCAAAGTGGGCAATGGGGACAATAAGGACAATGGGAAGAGTGGGAACAAGGGAGACAATGGAGTCAATGGGGACAATGAAGCCAATGGGCACAATGGCGATAAGGAGGACTATCAGGATAATGGAGAAAATGAGGATATTGAGGAAAATGGGGACATTGAGGAAAAAGGAGAAAATGGGGACATTGAGGAAAAAGGAGAAAATGGGGACAATGGGGACAGTGAGGACAATAGGGACTATGGAGACAAATGAGACAATGGGGACAATCAGGATAGTCAGGATAATGGTACAATGGGGATAATGGGGACAGTAGAGAGAATGGGGACAATGAGGACAATTGGGACAATAAGGACAATGGGAGCAATGGAGAGAATGAGGACTATCAGGACTACGGGGAAAACTGGGATATGGAGGAAAAGGGAGACAATCAGGACAATGGAGAAAATGGGGACAGTAGGGACAGTGAGGACAATGGGGACAATGGGGACAAATGAAACAATGAGGACAATGGTTTGAATGATGACAATGGAGACAATGGAGATAATCGTGATAATGCGGAAAATGAGGACAATTGGGACAATGAGGACAATGGAGTCAATAAGGACAATGGGGCCAATGGAGGCAATTGGGACAATGGGGATAATGAGGACAATAGGGTCAATGAGGACAATGGAGACAAATAGAGATAATGAGGACAATGGGAACAATGGAGATTGTGCGGAGAATGGGGGCAATGGGGACCATGGCTACAATGGGGACAATGTGGACAATTTGGACAATGGAGACAATGGGGACAGTGGGATCACTGAGAACAGTGGAGAAAAAAGTGGGGACAATGGAGACTAAGGAGACAATGCTGACAGTGTTGACAATGAGGATAATGGGGACAAATTGCACAATTGGGACAATGGGGACAACGGAGACAATGGATACAATGTGGACAGTGTGGACAATAGGGACAATGGCTAAAATGGGGACAATGGAGATCATGAAGAAAATGGGGACAATGGATATAAGGGGGACAATTGGGACAATGGGGACAATGGGTAGATGGGAACAGTGGTAACAATGTAGACAAAGGGGTCAATAAGGACAGTGGAGACTATGGGGACAATGGAGATAATGTTGACAATTATGACAATGGGGATAATGTAGACAATTTTCACAATGGAGACAATGGGGAAAATGAGGACAATGGGTTCAATGAGGACAAAGGGGAAAATGAGGGTTATGAGGGCAGTGGGGACAATGGAGATAATGGGGGCAATAAGGACAATGGGGAGAAGGAGGACAATGGAGACAATAAGGAGAATCAAGACAATGGAGACAACGGAGACAATGGGGATAATAGGGACAACAAGCACAGTGAGGACAATGGAGACAATGGGGACAGTGGAGACAATGAGGACAATGGGGACAATTGGGACAATGGGAACAATGGGGATGGGGAAACCATTGTCCCCCATCACCTCCTGCCATCAACCTCAATGGCCATTGGGTGGCCCTGGCCTTGGTGACAAGAGCATAGCCCCTTCTCATAGGGATGTGGTCATAGTGGCACCCATGGCCATGGTGGGACCATGGCTTCTGGGTGACAGTGACCTGGTGTCCACAGTGGCACTATGGAACCTTTGTGACAACGATCTGGTGGCCATGTTGAGCACCATGGAGCCTCAAGTGCCTTAGCTGGGTCCTGGCCCTGTGGGCTCCCCATTGGCCATGGGCTGGTGGTGGTGGTGGTGGCATCTCCCTCCCCAACATGGCTCCGAGGTCCCTCCCGCCACCACTAACACGCAGGTCGGTGATGCGGGCGAACATGAGGGTGGCGAAGGTCTTGGTGAGGGCCAGGCGGGCACCAGCACCGGGTTCCAGCAGCCCCTTGATGGGCCGCTCCCCCATCTCCGTGGCAGCACCCACGGTGTCCAAGTGGGACAGGGCCACCACGGCCACGTTGGGCAGCGGCATGTGCAGGGGCCCCACGCATTGCTGCTGGGCCACCAGCCCCATCACCAAGAGGTCCACCTGCGGCACAGCGGGCACGGAGGGGTTGGGGCAGGCAGGGGTGGGGCAGGGATGCTGCGCGGTTTCAGGATGAGCCCCGTGGTACCTTGTTGGTGAGGTAACGCTTGCTGGCCACTGCTGGCAGCCCAGGGGGCAGCTCCAGCAGGTGCAGGGGAGAGCGCACCTGCTGCATCACAAAATCCTGCAGGGGGCGTAGGGGGCCATTGGGTGTCCCCAGGACTACAGTGACCCCATCTTATTGGGTGTCTCCATGCCCACGGTGACCCCATCCACACTGGGTGCCACCATCATCATGGTGCTCCCCATCCCCATTGGGTGCCACCATCATCATGGTGATCCCCATCCCCATTGCGTGCCACCATCATCATGGTGCTCCCCATCCCCATTGGGTGTCCCCAGTATCATGGTGCTCCCCATCCCAATTGGGTGTCCCCATCATCATGGTGATCCCCATCCCTAGTGTGTGTCCTCATCATCATGGTGATCCCCATCCCAATTAGGTGTCCCCATTACCACGATGACCCCATCCCCATTGGGTGTCCCCATCTTCATGGTGATCCCCATCCCTACTGGGTGCTGCCACTCCCAATGGGGGATCTCTGCCACCATAGGGATGTCCACAAGGTGTCAGCCCATGGGGTGCCCACAGTGGGTGGCCCATGTTCCCCCATATCCCCACAGGTCCCCTGTGCCCCTCACCTTTTGTGGCATCTTGCCCAGCACCCACTCCAGCTCAAGGTTCATGGGGTGGGGAGCCCCTTATGGGACCCCCTCTTGGGCACTGGCACCTCCACATCATCAACGAGCACAATCTGGTAAGGGCGAGGGCTCCATGGGGCTGGTGTCCCCATACCCCATACCTCATACCCCACACCCCATACCCCATATCTCATTCCCATATACCGCACCCCATACTCCACGCCCCAGACCAAGAGAGTCTGCCTGAAAACTGCCCCAGGCCTCGACCACTGTCTTGAGCAACCCTGCCAAGGAGATGGGCTCAACCCCACACAGAGCACGGACTAAGCAGCCCCTGGCCTGCTGAATTAGCAATGTGTGCCTCGATGATGAGTGTGAAATATGTGCCTGGAGGATTAAAGGGTTGGTTACAGAAGGAAACGCAGCGCAGACAGGTTTCCAGGTCCTAATGAGAAGTTCCCAACATCTGGAGTTTTGTATTATAAAATGTCACTGCATCCAAATACAATTTGTCATTCTTGAAGTGTGTGACATGATTAAGACCATGCAAATGATGATGAGTCTTGCCTGGCACCTGTTCGACAGGTATATTCTTACAGCGTACAGAGGCTGAGATAAGCTTAAGCGATGGCTGTCTTGCTTTTGCCCTTTGCAGGACATCGTGTACCTGTTCAGATGGCTGCAATGAAACAAGAGCCTGGCTCCCATGTGCCCTTAGGGTGGAGAGGCTTCCCTGGGACTCAGTGCTACCATGTAGCATTGGTGTATGGAGCTAAAGCTGTTTCCCTGAAAGACATGGGAACCAGACTTGAGCAAGGGAGGTCCAAATGAAACGAAAGCAGCAGCGCTTATCTCCAGCTTTGTTCACCTTTCTGCAACAGGAGAGTAAGTTGGAATTGGGAAGGTTCTTTGGACCTTGCTCCTTTCCAATGTGAAAGTCATGCAATGAGGAATAACAGTTTGAAGAGCCTGGTGTTCTCTCTTTTAAGAGAAACAAATGAAGACAGGAATCCCATTCAAAGACCGTATCTCTCAATGCATTCTGCTGTTCAGAAACATTATTGTCTGCCTTTTGCTTTTTCTTCTTTCCAGAACGCTGTGAAGAAAGTGGCGGCTGGCTCTGTCCCTGTTCCTCAGGTGGTCCCACTTGGAATCCCTCTTCCAGGGAAGGCTAACCATGCAGTAGACGCAAATACTCTTCTAGAAATGAAATCAGGTCTGAATAAGAGCTTTGAATCCAAGCAAAAACTTCTCTTATGTGTTCATGTGGAATTTCGAGCCTGGAGACTTTTGTTTGTTTTTCATGATGATTTATACGTGGGCACATTTCATTGAGGAACTTAGAAAATTAACCCACATGTTTTAATACACCGATTCTCCTTGCACTTGACTTGATTTATTCAAACAATATTACTGACATACAAGTTATTTCACACATTGCAGCAGTTTGATTGCTTCCAAAATGAAGTTCTTAAGCTTTTTCATTTTGCTTTGACTACAAAAAACAGTGCTTGAAAGTCCGTTTTATTTTATTAATTTCTCATCCCTGACAACTGTGGGTCATTGGCCTTCACCCACAGCCCAGGAGATAAACATCCAAGGCTGAGAGAACTGGGCTTGTTCGGCGTGGAGTAGAGACAGCTCTTTAAAGGGAGACCTTAGAGCAGCTCCAGTGCCTAAAGGGGCTACAGGAAACCTGGAGAGGGGCTTTGGACAAGGCCAAGGGGAATGGCTTTAACCTGCCAGAGGGGAGACTGAGATGAGCTCTTAGGCAGAAGCTCTTCCCTCTGAGGGTGCTGAGGCACTGGCACAGGCTGCCCAGAGGAGCTGTGGCTGCCCCATCCCTTACAGTGTTGAAGGCCAGGTTGGACACAGGGATTGGAGCAAGCTGCTCCAGTGGAAGGTGACCCTGCCCGTGGCAGGGTTTGGAGCTGGATGACCTTTAAGATCCCTTTGGACCCAAACCAGTCTGGGATTCTGGGATTTTGTTCAATACCGTGAGCGCTGCATGTAATTCTTAAATGATGGGCAAAATGAACCCTAGATTCCTTCAAATGACATATATGTTAGTATGGGTAAGACTGCAAAAGTGATTTGTGTTTTCTTCGCCAGTGTCAGGAAACATGACCAAATTCAGGTTCCTCTTCATACTGCAACAACAACCACTGCATCTTCAGGACCTGCATATGCATCTTGTTGTGGTGCTAACTAGTGCAGGTAGTAACTACTGCTTGTGTCGTAGCTGTAGAAGATCCCTCATGCCTCAAACCTGGAACAGTGGCAGGTGTGGGCGTATATGTAAGAGCACCAAGGTTTTGCAGTGATGCCTGTAACTGCCTTCTCTCTGGCTTTCGGATTTTACTGAAAGCTAACTTAGTACCTTTCTGGCCCCGTCCTAGTTGTCAGTAAAGTCACACTTTCCAGTTGTCTTCATATTTTCTCAATAGCCCTTGGTCTCTAAGGATCAGCAGCTGCGGCTATCGGCTGCTGTGTTTCTAGTGACTTTGCTGCTGCAGACTCTAACCAGGAAAATACTGAAAATACACCCACTTGCATTGGATGTGAGTCACCAACAGCTCCACAGCTGTAGCCCCAAACCAACATCTGCGTAAAGATAATTGAGACTAAATCTAACAAAAGAGCAATTTACCTCCTGGCATGCATGTTTCTAGCAGATGGTGACTTCATTAAAAATAGTTTGATCCAGCTTGGGTTTCTCTAATTACATTATGGCAGACTGAAGAGTTAGTAGGATTCAAACCTCCTTGACTGGAAATAAGCATTAAAGGTAAACAATGTAAGCTTCGGAAGGCATCTTGAAGAGCACAGGAGGTAGCAGTGTGAAAGACAGGACACGTGCACTTGTGTTCAGTAGGGAGATGTTCTGCGATTCTATAATTTTTGGCCTTAGTATTACTGAGCAATTTACATTTATTAAATACGTCCTCACTACTCTGCTTCCCTCAGCTGATTGTAAGTGCATGGCACAGATGGGCTGGCAGGACTGGGCAGTGCGGAGATGCCCCAAATGCTGAAGCGCAGCATTAGTCAGTGATCCAAAAGTGCTGGTGGGCTTAACTAGGCAAAATCTACCCTCCAGAATGCTCCCAACCCGAGGGTATGGGGACCCAGGTAGGGGCCGTCCCCAAGCCTTCCATTCAGGGGAAAGGGTGTGAGAAGGAGCAAACTGTTACTGCATGTCCAGAATTGGTCGATTCTAGACACTGCCCCAAATTGGGTGTTCTCTGGCAGTCCTGATGCAGGTGCAAAGGCACTCCTGAACTATTTGGTGGCAGCCATCAGAATAGCAGACTCATTATGTGGTAAACGTAGATCATTAATTTGCTGAAGTTGTAATAAATGTTAATTGCTAATTGAGCAAAGCCCCTACATGAAGCTTTAGTAATCACAAATTACAGATGTTCCTCTGTCTTTGAGAAAAATTACTCAAGGTCTGTAATGACTGTGTAACATATAGTTGAACAATAACATATAGTGTATTCTTGATAAGTATGTAACCACAGGAAAAGATAAATCCAAGTATCCTTGAGCATAGAGTCCGGGAGGATACCTAGTGTCCGGTAAGGCACTGATAATAACGGCAAAACTCTGCTTAATTAGCCAAATTTAGGACATAACAGCTGGATGACAACTGCGCATGCGGCAGACAAAAGGGGTAAAAGAGTTCAACTGAAAAAGTCTGTATAAAGGTCACTGAGGAAGACTCTTACTTCATCCTGAGACCCTCGCCCAAGACCACCAGGAGACAGTGCTGTTATAAATTGAGACCACAACAGACTAGAATCCAATTAGAATTTTATTAATTATAGCAAGTAGAATATGAGCAAAAGCAGCGCTGGACGACAGGGGAGTTTGCGCTCCGCCAACTGCCGCCCTAAACAGTTTAAACAGTCCCCTTTTATACATCTTTCTTTTCATGTTCTTTGAAGTAGTGGAGGTACTTTGCGCATGCTTCAGTTGTTGCTAGGGGTCGTTTTCTGCTTTTTGGGGGCCATTTGAGTGAGAAGTCCTTTTCCCTTGACCTCTCACTCATTTTTCTTTTACTTGTCATGTTTCTGCCGTGCCGGTTCCTGGAACATCTGGCGCTTATCTTATCTTGCTCAAGTGGTGTTTTATGGGCTGTCTTGCATATGCAATTATCCTTACCTTACAAGTGGTGTTTTATGGCTGTTTTAGCTTGCACATGCGATTTCCTTATCTTATCTTGTACTAGTGGTGTTTTATGGCGGTTTTAACTTGCATATGCGATTTATCTTACACAAATGGTCCGATCTTTACATTGGGCTTAACAAGAATCTTAATAAACAATACCCTAGTCCATAGTTTCTCACAATCCCCCCTTTTTCTTTTTATTCTATTATTGTTTATTAGATGCTGCTTTCATCCTCGGCACTGCAAGTAAACCTTTTTCCACAATCCCAACATTTATCATAACACTCACAAGGTAATACTTCACAATTACACTCATAATTTCTATGCGGCATAACGCATTCACAACAATCTTCATCTTCATTAACAGATACACTCTTATACTTTGCCCTAGTCATCGTAGTTAAAATAAGTAATTCAGCCATGTCAAATCGTTTTCTAATAAAACGTAAAATATAGCGTAATATACAAGGCCCAAATGTAAGTCCCAGAATCAACAGAATAAGTGGTCCTGCTAAAGCAGACAACAAAGTGGTTAGCCAAGGTGAAACATTAAACCAGTTTTCATACCATGACCTGCCCGCCTCACGATCCTTTTTTCGTTGATCTAACCTTTTTCGGAGTTCAGCCATGGTGTCCTGGACTACTCCCGTATGATCAGCAAAAGAACAACATTCCTCATTGAGAGCTACACATAACCCTCCTTCCTTTAAGAATAATAGATCTAATCCTCTTCTATTTTGCAGCACTACTTCTGATAAGGACTTTACTGAAGTGGCTAAATTTTGAATAGATTGTTCAATTTTTGTTAAATCCTCATCTACAGCCATTTGCAAATTTTTTAATTCCTGACCTTTTACTAGGGAGGCTATGCCTGTACCTGCTCCAACTCCACCTGCTATCAGCAGTGTAGCTAGGGTTACTACTGTAATTGGCTCTCGTTTTTGTCTATTCAGGTCTCCTTCAAAGTGGCGTAATATCTCCTCAGAGGTGTGATAGATAAGAGGAGGAACGATAATCACCTGTATACAAAACTGAAATTTATCAAGCATGTTTAAGGATAGGCAAGGCGTTACTCCGATGTCTGAACAAATCCATTTAGCTCCTGGTGTAGGGATAGCCCATTTGTAAAATCGATTCTTGTATTTCTCTATGATGGCATTAGTGACTGTTCGGTTACACAAAGGCTGATACTTTTTGGGCACTGTACCTATACATTTTCCTTGACCTGTGACTAATTGAATAGTAATTCCTTGCGTATGGTTCCCCTGGTCATCCCATGGGCATTCTCGTGGGTTTGAACCATTAGACCATCGAATCCTGCCTGGTTTTCCAATTGCCTCAAAATATGGTGGTCTAACATTGTAACATAACCAGCATTCCTTAGTTAAATTTGGTTTACTTTCATTAAGGGCGCGATAAGAGGCTTGCATTAAATCCCATAAGGGGTCTTTGGATCCTGATACCCTTAAATCTCTAAACAAGGAGAATTCAGTCACAGTGTTTTTAGTTGTCTCCGATAGGGAGTCCGGAGAGGTGGTTGTACCAACCACGGGGGTAAGCTTCTCTTCTAAGAAAGTGGGTGGATTCAGGACCAAGTTTGGTCCTATTGGCAAAGGGTCATGAGGAAGCCTTTCTTTAGCAATCCTAAAAAAATTTCCTCTATCTTTCCCTGTTTCCCAAAATCTAATTCCCCACATTTTCCCAGTTAACCATGTGTCATCTTGGGGTTTTTGTATAGTAATCTTGATTTTAGGGTATGTATTATTTCGAGTATCTGTTACGACTATGTATTCATCTCCTCCTGTTAACCAGGCTGAAGCAATAGTTTCACAACCCCAATATGCACAATAATATTCACCTGGATGATTGCAATAACTTTTGCCAGGGTTACTTGCTGGACATATGTAAAATGGTAGTTCCTCGGCCCTAGTTCTCACACCAAGACGACCTCCGCGGGCTGCCCGGCCATAATTCTCTTTGAATTGCTCAATAGGTATTAGGGAACCTATAGGCACCGAAAAGTTTACTTGTCCTGGGCTGGTTTGGTTTTGAAGTACTTTTGATTCTTTTAGGTCATACAATTTCCAGATCATAGGTTCATGTGGATTTCCAGCTTTTGTTGGTAAAATTAGTAAGCATAAAGTGTACAGGAAAAAGAGTGTTTTTGGAGGGTATTGTGTCTTTTCTATATTTGAGTTTTTACCAGTCCTGTGGAAGTTTAGCCAAGGCTGCTTGCACGTCCCAAGTCGCAGGCTTTTTCCTCTGGTGGGTTTTTCTCCTCTGCCTCGCCCGTCGACTGGGTTGCGGCCAGACACGGGGGTTGCCATCTTCTCGGCAGCAAGAGTCTCTGGTAGGAATATGCCTTTTGCAACTGGTTAGACGGTTATGCGGGTTAAGATTTGGCTTTTTATCATATACCTGTTATACCTTATGGCTACTACTTCCAGTCTACACTGGACTGCAATGATGCCGAATCGTTTAAAAGCCCAATTTGTAAAATCATGCTCACTCTTGTAGCAAATACTACAAACCCCTTGGGGAGGAGTTCCCTCCTTGTAATGTTGCCACTGTTTCTCTCGACACTTTATGCACTTAAAACATTCAAACAGATAAGTTTCCCACACTTGATTCGTGCGTTACATATATAATTAACACATCCCATAGAGCTAGCATACCCCTTTTCCACACTTAACTATTTTCCACAAATAATATACAATCAAAGAAACGATTAATGCAAACAATATTCCTATTACACACTGGATACCAAAAGGTAGATCTAAGAAATACTTAAAAACAGTTTGTATCATTATTTATCGTTTTAACACAAGCCTGGTGTCTCCGGGTGAGCTGACAACCTTCCACTGTGGAGGATTTACTGGTCCTTTAACACGACTTGCATGTGTCCATCCCCGCTCTGTAGTGCGAATAGCTGTCTCTGTGGTGAGTAGAACAAGGTATGGTCCCTCCCAAGTGGGTTTTAGGGTTTCTTCTTTCCACGTTTTGACCAATATCCAGTCCCCAGGTTTAAGATTGTGAATCTTTAAGTCCAACGGGGGTCGTTGTACAATCAGTCCCCGTTCCCAAAGCTTGTTACAATGTTCTGCTAATTGTGAAACATACTCATTAATTACACGGTCTCGAATTAAAACATTTGTTTGTGGACTTTCAATTCTATAGGACATTCCATACACCATTTCAAATGCCGATATTCCCACATCTGCTCGGGGTCTGGTTCTAAGAATTAATAGGGCCATGGGTAGGCACTTAATCCATGATAATTTAGTTTCTATCATTAATTTAGTCAAAATAGTTTTGATTTCTCCATTCATCCTTTCAACCTTTCCCGAACTTTGTGGATGCCATGGTGTATGGTATTCCCACTTAATACCCAAACTTTCTGTTAGATCTTTAACAATTTTTGACACAAAGTGTGTTCCTCTGTCCGAGTCAATTACTTCAGGTACTCCATATCGAGGTATAATGTGTTCTAATAACGCCTTGGTAACTTGATTAGCAGTTGCCCGGGAGGTAGAAAAAGCCTCGACATAATGTGTTAGATGATCCACCATTACCAATAAATATTTGTAACGCCCTACCCTAGGTAGTTCAGTAAAATCCACTTGTATGTGTGAAAAAGGTCTGTATGCTGGTGAACGTCCTCCAAAAGGTTTTTGTCTCATGCTATTTCGATTAACCTTTTGACAGGTCTCGCAGGCTGCTGTGACTGCTTTTGCTATGTTATATACACCTATACAGGCAAACTGTTGATTGAAATGATCAACTAACGCTTGGGTTCCCCAGTGTGTTTTACTGTGTATTTTTGAAAATATTTCGAGTGCTATGCCCTTAGGCAAGACTTCTCTTCCATCTGGTAATATGTATTTACCATCCTGTTCCTTAGCTCCCATTTGTTCTAGTTTTTCCTTTTCTGCAGACTCAAAACTCAAATTTTTACTAACAGGTATTTGTTGCAGAGTCAATATTGTACTATGATTGCCTGCCACTCGTTTTGCTTCTGTATCAGCTGCATTATTTCCCCTAATTTGATAGCTTGTGCCTCGTTGGTGTCCCTTTATATGTACAACTGCTATTTTATTCGGCATTTTCAATGCCCTCAGGACTCGCCGTATTAGTTCTGGGTGTATCAGTTCTTTTCCCTGTGAGTTAACAAATCCTCTTTCCTCCCATATTTTTCCAAAGGTGTGTACTACTCCAAATGCATAGCGTGAGTCTGTATATATAGTTCCATCCTTTCCCTTCAGTGACACTAATGCTTTCCACAATGCATACAGCTCACAGGCTTGAGCCGACCAGCTGGCGCTCAGGGGACCTGATTCTGTTGTCTTAAATTCTCCTTTTTCTAACTTAATAATGGCATATCCGGACAGTCGTTTACCTTCCACTATTCGTGATGACCCATCTATAAATAAGACTTCTCCACATTGTAGTTCTTCTTCTTCTAAGTCTGGCCTAATGCGTGTCTGCTGTTCAATTGTTTGAAAACAATTGTGCAATAGTTCATCACCTTCTCCAGGGTACAAAAATTCAGCAGGGTTAACTGCTCCAATAGTTTTCAAAGATAGTTTAGGGGATTCTATAAGTATTCCCTCATACTTTAATAATCGGCTATCTGTAAGCCATTTTTCTGCTTTTTGTTGTAACACTCCCCTGATGTTATGAGGCGCATATAAAACAACTTCTCCATTAAAGGTAATGCGATTCGTTTCCTCAAGTAATAAGGCAGCAGCAACAATGATTTGTAAACAACTTGGCCAACCCCTGCTTACAGGGTCTAACAGCTTTGATAGGTATGCCACCGGTTTCTTTTGTCCGGCCCATTCCTGAGTTAATACTCCGAATGCTGTTCCCTCATGTATGTTAACAAATAAATGGAATGGCCGCTTTAAATCCGGTAGACTTAAAACCGGTGCCTGACTCAATTCTCTTTTGAGATTGGTAAACTGCTCTTGATCCTGATGAGTCCACTTAGGTATTTTATCTTTAGACAGTTGTTCATATAAGAATTTGACTTTAAAGCTGTAGTTCTCTATCCATTGCCTACAATACCCAAATAGCCCTAATGCCTGTCGAATTTGCCTCTTAGTGACAGGCATAGGTAATTCCAGAATTCCTTTAATGCGCTCTGGGTCTAATATCTTCTTACCGTTAAACAAATAATGCCCCGAATATTTTACCTTTTCTTCCACAAATTGTAACTTTTCCTGTGATACCCGTAGTCCCTTTTGTGCAAGAAAGTTTAAGAGCTGAATACTTTCTTTCCTTACATCCTCCTTATTGTTCCCTGCTATGAGCAGATCATCTACATACTGTAACAGCATGTTCCCTGTTTGTACCTGGTATTCTTTTAAAAGCTCCTCTAGGGCTTGTCCAAACAGATTAGGGGACTCAGTGAACCCTTGGGGGAGTACGGTCCACCTCAGTTGTTGTCTACGGCCTGTCTCTATGTCTTCCCATTCAAAGGCGAAATAATCACGGCATTCTTCTGCCAGTGGACAGGCCCAAAAGGCATCCTTTAAATCAACCACACTATACCAGGAGGTATGGGGTCCTAACTTGCTTAACAGTGTGTATGGATTTGCTACTACAGGGAACCGGGTAACAGTTCTTTTGTTTATTTCCCTTAAATCATGTACGAGCCGATATTTCCCATTTGGTTTTTTTATGGGCAGAATGGGGGTGTTAAAGGGTGACATACAGGGCTCTAAGATTCCTTGTGCTAATAATCGATCAATCTCTGGTTTCAATCCTCTCCGTCCTTCTAGGGATATTGGATATTGCCTTACCCTTACAGGTATGTGGGGTTCGGAAATTTGAACTTTAATCGGTGGGATTTCCAGTCTACTAATTGTATCCGGAGAGTACCAGACATTGGGGTTAATTTGTTTCTGATCATTCACAGTCAAAGGATAAGCAGACACTGTTAGCTCTTGGTTTTTTACTTTAATTTCTAATTGCAATTCAACAATTAAATCTCGTCCTAGCAGATTAAATTCTGCTTCAGGGACGAGCAAGAGTTCACCTATTCCAAATTTATTTTCAGTTTCGAATACCACATTCTTGATTTTGCTGACTTTAAAGGGTTCCCCTTTTGCTCCAATTACTTGTACTTTTTCAGGGGAAACCTTACATCCCTCAGGTATTTGCCTAATAGTTGATTTCTCAGCCCCAGTGTCTACTAAAAAGGTGAACTCTTGTTTATGGGGACCTATTTTTAATTTTATCAAGGGCTCATGATGACTCCGGTCCCCTAAGATATAGAGCCCCTGACTCTCCTATTCCGTTTTCAATACTTCCTCATCCCTGATCCTCTCTCTGCAATTCTTCTTTATATGCCCCTTCTTTCCACAGTAAAAACAACGTCCCTGTTCTTTCTTTACTACTACATTCCCTTGTTTCATTCCAACAGATCTGTGTTCACCAGTCCGTCCTTTACGATCTTCTCTGACTGCTGCTACCATCATTTTTACTTGTCGCTTGCTGCTCTCCTCTTCTCGCCTCACATAGACTTTCTGAGCTTCCCTTAACAATTCATCCAAGCCTCTATCTTGCCAGTCTTCTAACTTTTCAATCTTCTTTCTGATGTCTTCCCATGATTTTGCTACAAACTGAGTTTTAAGGAGTGCCTGCCCTAAAGGGTTGTCAGGATTTACTCCAGAATACAGTTGAAGAGCCTTCCTCAACCGTTCCAGCCACTCAGTAGGGCTCTCATCTTTCTTTTGCATTTCATTAAATGCCTTGTTAATATTCTGGCCACGAGGTACTGCTTCTCTAATTCCCTGAATTACTATTGTTCTTAGGTCTTGCATATGGGTTCTATGCAGCGGATCCTGATTATCCCAATTAGGTCTTTGGAGTGGCCATTTAATATCTGCTTGGGGTCCCTGGGCATGTTGAGCATCCCACAATCTCATTCCTGCTCACCTAATCATTTCTCTCTCCTCAGTAGTAAATAATTGACCCAGGATAGATTGCATCTCATCCCAGGTGTAAAGATTTGGTCCCAGAAATTGATCTAACCTTTCTGCCACTCCGAGCGGGTCCTCAATTAAGTTCCCCATCTCGGTTCTTTTAAAATCTCGTAGGTCAGTCGAATTTAAGGGCACAGAAATATATCCGATCACGGGTTGAGGTCCCCCCATGGGCATTTCCCTTAGGGGGTACATCTGAGCTGCCCCTTTTTGACTTCTAGTCACCCGTCTAGGAGTAGGAGGGGGGGAAGATTCTTGTTTTGACTCTGAGGGAGGAGAAGGTGCTCTGGGGACCTCTGGAGAGGCTGCGGGAGCAGGAGGAGGAGCATAAGGGGGGGAATTAGAAGGGTTTCGTCTAATTCTTCCTTCTTTTTCCTTTGTTTAGTTTTTGTTTCATTCAGCGGGTAAAGTCTAGCTCCCGGTCTTTCTAGCCACACTTCTGCATATTGACTTTCCTCCGGGTTAAGGGGTTTTTTATTATTAACCCAGAAGTTTAACTGTTGTTTTACCCAATCTTCTTCTGACCCGTATACCGGCCAAAAGACATTTTTAGAAATCTTCTTCCCTCCCCATATCTTAGTACAATATTTTATCATCTTCTGCTTATCTTTCCCTAGGGTTCCAGGGAAATATCTCCAATTGTCTAAGATATATGCCAGAGGGGTATTCTTAGGTACAGGGGGTACCCTCCCCATGGGAGTCGAAGGCTTGCTGCCCTTCGCCCCTATCTTCTGGAATATCCACAAACACACACTCACTCTCCCCCCCTTGTTCCTGGCCCAGTCCCTCGCGGGAGGTGGGAAACGCAGTACTTAAGGGTCCACAATCGCTTGGTTCAGTATGTCAAACCTCTCATTCGCTATATTCCAGGAAACCCAATCCCGCCCGAACGGTAAACCCGCGAATAAATTCGCAATATACTTAAGCGTCCTGCGTCTTCGTCCGGACTCCCGTGCACAGAATCTTTATGGGATTTTACCGGTTCCTTTTTGCTCAATATTCTAGAATTTAGGTTCGTCGGTAAGGTGGCAGTGAGCTGTCGGTCGCGGGGCCGCGGACTATCGGGGGGCGCCTCCCCGGAGGACCAAAGCTCACCGTTCCTTATCCGAGTCACGGCACCAAATTTGTCATAAATTGAGACCACAACAGACTAGAATTCAATTAGAATTTTATTAATTATAGCAAGTAGAATATGAGCAAAAGCAGCGCTGGACGACAGGGGAGTTTGCGCTCCGCCAACTGCCGCCCTAAACAGTTTAAACAGTCCCCTTTTATACATCTTTCCTTTCATGTTCTTTGAAGTAGTGGAGGTACTTTGCGCATGCTTCAGTTGTTGCTAGGGGTCGTTTTCTGCTTTTTGGGGGCCGTTTGAGTGAGAAGTCCTTCTCCCTTGACCTCTCACTCATTTTTCTTTTACTTGTCATGTTTCTGCCGTGCTGGTTCCTGGAACATCTGGCGCTTATCTTATCTTGCTCAAGTGGTGTTTTATGGGCTGTCTTGCATATGCAATTATCCTTACCTTACAAGTGGTGTTTTATGGCTGTTTTAGCTTGCACATGCGATTTCCTTATCTTATCTTGTACTAGTGGTGTTTTATGGCGGTTTTAACTTGCATATGCGATTTATCTTACACAAATGGTAAGATCTTTACATTGGGCTTAACAAGAATCTTAATAAACAATACCCTGGTCCATAGTTTCTCACAGTGCGCATGCGGAAAAGACTTGTGGAGGAATGGCGGAATGAGCGAAAGCATGTTAGCATGACTGAGCTTTTCGCATCAGAGGAAGTTAGCAAGAGTAAGGACTCAAGTTGTATAGGCCTCTGACTAGGCCGCTTAAAGCTGCTGACACAGCTGCTGATGAAGTAAGGCTAGAGCAACCTTGGGCATATATGCAATGTTACACTATAATACAATGTGGTAGTCAGTAAGACAGGATCTTAAGCAAGGCAGACACCGCAGGAAATGTTGAAACTCTCTACTCTTGTAACTATAGTGGTTGAATCGCTTATTGTTGTAATAACCAATGACTAAATTATTGCTGACACTTGGCTAAAAGTTGTATCCATTTAGGTATTTGCTGAATGCTTTAGTGTTTCTGAGACCGCTAGCTAATCTACAACCATAATGAGCTCGCTTTTGTACTATGCATGAGGCTGATTAAAATGAGTATAATAGTTGGTGTGGTACTAATAAAGTTTGAGGTTTGTCGATCACTCGTATTGAGTGCTTCATTCCTCCCGCCGTTTGGCCGTTTCTAACAATTATTCTCAGCTCTGGTGGAATCTCGCATGTCAGATACACAATTTATTTATTGTACTTATTTACGGTATAGAAATATCCACCCACTTGGCTTTGCTGTGCTGGTTTGCTTTAGTGTGCTTGCTTAATGCACTGTGCATGTTACACAGCTAGTGTGTAATCATCTTGTTGAGTACCCTGCCTGCCAGCAGAACACCTGTGTACCCAGCAGTCATGGGTCTGGGGGTCACTTGGGGGGCAGTTGTCAGTCTGGGGGTGACTGGCGGAGCAGTTGTGGGTTTCTGGGGTCATTGCGGGGGCACTTGTGGGTCACCCTCCCCCTCCCCTCCCCCCAACAGGGGCAAAATGGAGGTTGCCCATGGCACAAGATGGCGGTGGCAGACCGACTACAACTCCCATCATGCCCCGCAGGCGGTTTCCAGACAGCGCCCCTTCCTTCCTGCTCCTCCTGAGCTTCGGGTGCTGATTGGTCACGGGCGATGACGGGCGGCAGTAGCGACCAATCAGACTGCTCTCATCCCACAACCATTCCCCCCTCCCCCCCAGGCGCCGACGGACTCCCGGAGTCACCCCGTAGACGCCGTAGGCCCGCCGGGGATCAGACTCTACAACTCAAGGAGATTTATAAAGCAGGTATGTTTATTACGGCACTGGGTGTCTCCTCCTAATAAAACTCCTCCTAACTTGCACACCGAGGGGTTAAGCAAGCAGACATTTATTACACACAAACATGCATATTCATTAGGTTCCCGAGAGAGCGGTGGGGTATTACAATTAGTTTAGGTACTCCTTATCATAAGTCTCCTCCCCTTTGGCGCTTGCAAACTGCCTTCCGATGGTCGTGGCAGGGGTCTTCATGATGAAGTAAGCAGTCTTCCTCATGTGGGCAGGGGTGTTCAAGATGAGGTAAGCAGTCTTCCTCAAGGGTGCCCTTTTCACCTTTGGCACAGTTGGATGCCCAGGAATCACAATAAGCTGAAAGCAGCCATATCTGCAAGTTTCTGAGAGCTGGCAAGTATTTAGAGCAGCGTGACCTTCGTACAAAATGTATTGCAAGCAGGACAGCATGGGCAGACAAGCAGCATCCCAAGCTAGTAGATGTTTGGGAGTCACTGTCTCCAAACTAACTAATAAATTAGAAGGATAGTAAGAAAGAATTCACTTCTTAGAAGGATGGAAATTCACTCTTGTTAGTAAGACTACTAAATTCTGTTATCACACCACAGACTTACAACACAAACCTAATTCTCTTAGACGTAACTTAAAAGCATTTTAACCCCGTGTTTTCCAGGCACTTGCTTTCCTTATATCACCCATAGATCCCCATAGACCCCTATAGACTGCTGTAGACCTCTGTAGAGCAGCCACACACATAGACCCCATAAACCCCTCTGAACCCTCACAGATCCCCGTAGAACCCCCCACATTGCCCCCATGTTTCCTGTTTGGGGACCCCTCAGAATCGGCCCAGGCCCCCCAAGCCCTCATGGTGTTTGTGTGGCTGTGGTCTGTGACAGCACCGCTGCTTCCTTTGGGGCTGTGCCCCCCGTGTCCCTCCTTCTCCCCAGTGACTCTGTGCCCAAGGCTGCAGCCCAGGGGCAGGTCCCCGGGGCTCCTGCCCTCCTGCTCTGCTGCTGGAGCTGAGCCAGAGCCCCTGGCCTTTGCTCGGCCCCCCATCCCTTGGGTGTCGCTGGGCCCGCAGGAGCTCTGGGACGGAGGGGGCTCTCTCCGGGTCGGCCCCAAGGCAGTGCCAGGCTTCAGGCTCTGCGCCTGCGCACGCAGGGACCCGAGTCCGGCCCGGCCCTCCAGGCCCCTCCACGGCAGAGCCGCACTGCGCTCGTGTGCCAGAGCCCGGGCTGCAGCTCCTGGCAGCCCCGCACGGGGGGGCCGCACGCTGATTGGCAGCGGCAGAGCGGGAGCGGGAGGAGGGGTTAGTGGTCCTGGTGCGGGTCTGGGGGGCGCTGCAGAGCCTGGGGAGTGGGGCTGGGGGTCTGCGGACCCCCGAGGCTCTGGGCAGTGGGGCCGGGCGCTGCCGGGGTGCTGAGGAATGCAGGGGGTGGGTGCGAGCTCTGGCAGTGGGGCTGCGCGTGGCCTGGGAGTATGGGGTGCTGGGAACCCGGCCATGGCGAGGGTTTGGGCCAGAGTTTGGCTGCGGCGACCCTTAAAGCACCCCCAGGGCACCCTGGGGATGCCCCTAGAGAATCCCAGAGAATGCCTGCAGCACCTCCAGAGCACCCCATGGACCCAGTCAGAGCTCATGCATCACAATGACCATGGGGACACGGGGACCTCAGGGGTGGCTGATTCTGGAACTCCCCCCTGTTCAGGTGTGCGAGGCCATGGAACCCCACGGAACCCTTCACCAGAGCAACCGGGAGACAACAGCTGCCCTACTGGAACACAAGCTACCGGTGGAGGAGGCAAGAGCAGTTCCTCTGCTGGTTTCCCATCTTGGTGTCTCGTGAGCTAGGTGACTGCCTGTGGACACAGGAGCAGTAGAACGAGGTGGGTGGCCATGGCGATCTTGGGGAGCTTTAGGAGCTTGCCAAGAGCACCTCAACTGACTTCCCCAGAGTGGCTGCTTTGGACTCGGTGTGCGAAGTTGTGCTGGACTGAGCTGGCAGCTGAGTGCTGCTGCTGCCTTAAATCCTGTGTTCTGCCCTCATTTTTTGTGAGGGAGAGCAAGGGCCTGTGGGGACAGGGCAAGGGGGAACGGCTTTAACCTGACAGAGAGGGGCGACTGAGAGGAGATCTTACAAGTTCTTCCCTGTGAGTGTGGCGGGACACTGGCACAGGGTGCCCAGAGAAGCTGTGGCTGCCCCATCCCTGGCAGTGTTCACGGCCAGGTTAGACAGAGGGGCTTGGAGCAAGCTGCTTGAGTGGAGGGTGTCCCTGCCCATGGCAGGGTTGCAGCTGGATGAGCTTTAAGGTCCCTTCACCCCAACCCAGTCTGGGATTCCATGATTCTCTGCTGTGCAAATGTCGATCATCTCTCCACTTCTCGTAGGTGGCCGTGACGCCCTGTTCCATTGCCCAGGTTGAGCTGTGACCCCTCGCAGTGCTCCACCTCTGCACCAAAGGCACTGGGGTAGAGCAGCCCGTGAGGGACCTCCCCGAGCCGGCTGTGCAGAGGCTGGTCCCCCGTGGTGACTCCTGGAGCACCCCTGGGTACCCAGTGGCCATGGTCACGATGCTGCCGCCATCACAAAGCGGTGGCGGTCGCTGTGGAGATGCCCATTGTGACAGGGGCCCCCACGGTGAGTGTGGGCTATTTAAGGAGCAGAGCCCTGCAGGAAGCAGTGCAGAGGAGACCCTTCCATCGGGGAGGCTGCATCTGGCCTGGCTGCCGTGCAGCATCCAGGTACGTGTTCTTTGACTTTGCAATCCTGTTTTAATGGTGGCTTGAAACACATTGTGTGTGCGTGCTGCAAAGGGAGGAGAATCTGTCAGGAGATGTGCTGGTGCCATCCCAGCTGTGGGAGCAGAGGATGGGTGAGGAGGAGGCACTGGGTTTGTTCATGTGCTTGGAGCTGAGCTCTGCCTGCAGAGGTGCTGGGCGCGAAGCAGGCGCCTTCTGTGTGCGGGAGCTGCTGGTGTCAGAGGTGCTGAGAAGGTGTCAGGGCAGGGAGAACTTCTGCCTCCCAGTCAGAGCCTGCGGGAGTTCAAGGGGGTCACCCCAGTTCCCAGGAACCTCCTTTTATTTTCATCCCCCGCCTGGGCAGAGGGTTGAGCTCACCATCAGCATCCTCACAGGTATGATTTAGGGGAGCCCCCAGCTGCATTCCAAAAGCTTCAGGGTCTCCCTATATCTCCTGTTCCCCCTCCCCAGTTATCTGTGGGGTTGTCTCTGGTGGCTGTAGCCCCTGTTTGAAGGCTCTGGTGGTCCCTCAAATTACTCTGCCCCGTGCAGAGCTTGGGGACATTCCCATGAACCTCCAAATCCCCCCAAAACCTCCAGCTCCCTTCTGAACCCTAAATCTCCCCCATTTACTGCCATGGGCCAACAGCGGCACTGAAGAGTCAGAGTACCCTGCGACAAATGTAACCCCTAGTTTTGGGACATGGATGTTCCCCGCATCCCTGCACCACCCAGGGGAGCTTTGGGGATCCCCCCAGTGCCTAAATCCATTCCGAACCTCCAAACTCTTCCCCTCAAAACATCTCCACCGTGGGGGAACGTTGCTCACCCAAGAGCAACTTGGGGTGGCCTGCAACCCAGGTACCCCCCCATTTTTGGCACATGGGCGATCCCCCAATGTAATGTGCCTCCTCCAGTGAGTTTTTGGGGAACCCCCCTCAAACCTCCAAATATTCCTTGATTTCCCAAATCTACCCGAACACCCAGATTCCTCCCGTTTATGACAGTGGGGCTACCTAGGGCATCCAATGAGATGCAGTTGCCCTGGGATTGATGGACCCCCCACTTTCTGGAGATGGGGATTCCCCCAAATAACTGAGCCACCCTGAGGCATTCTGAGGACCATCCTGAATCTGAAAAATCCTCCCAGGATCCCCCAAAATCTCCCCAAACCCAAACCCTGCAGCTCCATATCCACCCTGGCTCGGCGCAGTGGCACAAACCAGCTCCAAAAAGGGTGTCGTGAAAAGTGAGGCTCCCCCCAGCACCTGCTCTGGGGATTCTCCAAGATGCTCTGGGATCCCGAATCCACTGGGGGGACCCCAGCATTACTTTGGGTTCAGTAGTGAATTCAGGAGTCCAGAGAGGGTGGATCCCTCAAAAGGAGAACTCCTATAAAGGGGCACCCCAAAACCATGCTGCCCCCCAAATGCCTCTGGAGGCACCCAAAGCAATTGTGGTGCCCCCCAAAATCCTGGAGTACCTTAAATCTCCCTGAAGCCCCCAGTGTCCCAAAACTAGGGGTTACATTTGTTGCAGGACCCAAATGGGGTGCCTGGGACAGCCCAAAAGTGAGCCACACTCCACCATAACCCCGGGCCCTCCCAATGAATCCAGAGACCCAAAATCCTGGAAGGGCCCCACCAAACACCCCCAACCCAATGGGGATGCCCCAAAAAAGCAGCACACCCCCCCCCCCCCAAAAGCCACCAGTGCCAAACCGCTTCTTGTTCCCCCAAACCACACCCTATGGGCAATACACCCCCCCCTCCTTTATTCAGAGAGCTGGGGGGCAGCCCATGAGTGGGGGCTGGCCTGGAGCGCAGTGTGATGAGGAAGGGCTGAGGGACGTGGGGTGTTCAGTCTGGAGAAGAGAAGGCTCGGGGACCACATCGCTCCCTGCAATTGCCTGAGAGGAAGATGGAGCCAGGAGAGGGCTGCGCTCTGCTCCCAAGGGACAAGGGATGGGACAAGTGGAAACAGCCTCAGGCTTCACCAGGGGAGGTTTAGATGAATCTGAGGAACAATTCCCTCCCCAAAGGGTGCTCAGGCATTGGAACAGGCTGCCCAGGGCAGTGCTGCAGTCACCATCCGTGCAGGTGCTCACCCACATTGGAGGCGAGGCCCTCAGTGCCATGGGTTAGTGGTGGCCTTGGCAGTGCTGGAGTAAGGGTTGGACTGGATGAGCTTAAAGGTCTTTTGCAACCTGGTTGATTCTATGATTCTGTGATCCTTTCTGCTGAGGCACCGGTGAACCAGGTATTTTCTGTTAGTGTTCCCTCAGTGAAGGGAGGTGCTTCTAAACCTGGGAGGGTTTGAAAGGCTGTTGTAACGCTGATGGCTTTGCATTTACAGCATCTGCAGTAGTTTGGAAACTTCAGTCGGTCCTTCAGGTAACTTCACTTCCTCTGCACCCCCCAGTAGGTAGGCATGCCAGTGGGTTTGTGGAGCTCCATCCTGAGGAGCAGTACCCTTTGGGATACTGTCAAGTCAATTGAATGGATTGAATGGATGGTTTGTACTGGTAGTTCTTGGTCAATGTTCTGTTTGTTTTACAGCTGGGACTAAAGACAAGAGCCCCTTTTCCCTCTCCGAATATCTCAGTTCAGTGTCTTTCAAAGAGGCGACTTGAACATTTAAGTTCTTTTTGGTCCGTCAGGGCCGGTTTGAATATGTCACAGGAAGAGCCATGCTCAGCAAAACGCCAGTTTACTATGAGAGGGTGGTGGGGGTGTACAGGCCCCAGTGACTGATGTGGTTTTAATTCCTGTGTTGGGTATTTCCTGCTTTCTCATGCTCTGGATCCATTCCCATGGTTTTCCCTTTCATAACAGAGGGTGAACAATGATAGAGAATCCAGGTCCATGTTTCCTCCAGTATCCTGGTGAGACATAAGCTGTTGTAATTCCTTCCTAGCCTGGGACATCTGCCCTTGTTCTGTTTTTCGGCACGTGTCTGCAGGAGTCACTGCACTGCTGCTATATCCAAGTACCCCCCGATTTGACTGGCTTCTACTTTGTTTCTGACATTGTTCAGGTGGAACTTCAAGTTCTGCACCATGGAGTGCTTGCCACACTGCTGTTGCTGCAGTTCTTTGGGGCAATCTCCTCTGATTAAGATATCATCTTTATAATGGTACATTTTCACCTTCTGAGGAAGTGAGGCCTCCTGTGGGTTTGTGATATTCATGGGAGGAAGATGTGAGCTGAGTCCTCTTCCAGCCCCACGGCAACAATCCCAGGATGAGATGCCTCAGCCGACCAGGCTGAATCCCTTCCTTCAGAGCGATAAAGGAGGTCCCAGCCTGTCCTGGCCTGCCTGTCCTCTCTGATGATGAGACAGAAACAGGCTGCCCGCAGAAGTGGTTGTGTCACCTTCCCTGGAGTTATATAAAAGACATGTCCTAATTGACATGGTTCATGTGTTGACTTGCCAGTGTTTGGTTAACAGTGGACTCAGTGTTCTTAAGGGTCTTCTCCAACAGAAATGGTTCCATGATTCTAACAATCTTCTTGTTCAGACCAAACTATGTCTCACCAGAGAAGTGGCACTGTAGGAAAGTCTGCCAGCTGAGGGAGGAAACATCAGTGTTTGCTTCAGGCTGGTTCACTTTTGGGTTATTTTTCCTCCCCCCTGGCTGGCTGCTGTCCTTTCTGAAGATGGGACAAGAAAAAATCTGCCTACAGGTGCTGATGTGTCACCTTCCCTGGAGGTATTTAGAAGACATGTAGATGTGGCAGTTCTGGACATGGCTTAGTGCTGGACTTGACAGGGTTTGGTTAATGGTTGCACTTGACCTTCAGGGTCTTTTCCAACCTAAATGATTCCACGATTCTAAAAATCTTGTTGCTCAGACCGAACTCTGTCTCTCATGATAGAAATGACAGTGCAGGAAGGCAGTGTGTCTGCCAGCTGAGGGAGGGAACATCAGTGCTTGCTTCAGGCTGTTTCCCATGGGGTTCCCTGGTGCCCCAGGGAGCCCTGGAGGAAGCCCAGCAGGGCAGAGGCAGAGCCACCTTGGGCTGGGCCTCTTCTGCTGAGCTGGGCCGGGCTCCTGGGACGCAGACAGGTGCTGGCAGGGGGCAGCGCTGCAGAGAGACAGCTGTGCCCAGGAGCAGGGCTGGGGCACTGCCTGCAGGCACCCAGGGGAGACCTGTGAGCCTCAAAGAGCTTCAAGGCCCTTGGCAGTGGAGGATGCTGAGAGCTCCCTGCAGGAGAAACCTTCCCAGCCCTGTACATGGTAAGGCTCTGGGTGCAGGGCAATGCAGCTGCAATTGCTGGAGGGATCTCCTCCAGCTGCTGCCTCGGAGAGTCCATGGGATCTGTCAGGAGGACTCTCTTGGTTTCTCTGTGTAGATAAGGAGGAGGATGTGCTGCAGAGCAGGGCTTCCCTCTACACCATGCAAGGGACAGGACAAGGAAGGTCCCTTTTCCCGGGCTGGCTGCAGGGTGTGAATGTGGGTGTGCAGCCAGGGGTGCCCAGCGCTGTCCTTGTGAGCACGGTCCCTGTGGCCCAGCGGCTGTATGCCACCAGCACCAGGAACGGGAAAATGCATTTGAAGTTGAGGGGATGGTGGGAATCTTACGGGAAATTAACTGGTTTTATCCTGAGAAGTCTCCCCTAACATGTCACTGCCTTTTTCTCCTGTGACAGTGCCTTATGCCCAGCGGCAGCAGATGTCCAACGGCAGCTCCATCACCCGCTTCCTCCTCCTGCCATTCGCAGACACCTGGAAGCTGCAGCTCTGGCACTTCTGGCTCTTCCTGGGCATCTCCCTGGCTGCGCTCCTGGGCAGCGGCCTCATCATCACCAGCACAGCCTGCGACCAGCACCTCCACACCCCCATGTACTTCTTCCTCCTCAACCTCTCCCTGCTGGACCTGGGCTGCATCTCCACCACTGTGCCCAAATCCAAGGCCAATTCCCTCTGGGACACCAGGCCCATCTCCTACACAGTTTGTGCTGCACAGATCTTTCTCTTTCTCTTTTTCATTTTCATTTCAGCAGAGTGTTTCTCCTCACTGTCATGTCCTACGACCACTATGTGGCCATCTTCAAACCCTGCACTACAGGAGCCTCCTGGGCAGCAGAGCTTGTGTCCACATGGCAGCAGCTGCCTGAGGCACTGGGTTTCTCACTGCTCTGCTGCACACAGCCAATACATTTTCACTCCCCCTCTGCCCAGGCAATGCTTTGAAGCAGTTCTTCTGTGAAATCCCTCACATCCTCAAGCTCTCCTGCTCACATTCCTACCTCAGGAAATTTGGGCTTTTTGTACTAGGTTCGTCTTTGGCACTTGGCTGTTTTATGTTCATTGTGAGGTCCTATGTGCAGATCTCCAGGGCTGTGCTGAGGATCCCCTCTGAGAAGGGACACCACAAAGCCTTTTCCACGTGCCTTCCTCACCTGGCTGTGGTCTCGCTCTTTGTCAGCACTGTCACATTTGCCTACGTGAAGCCCCCCTCTATCTCCTCCCCATCCCTGGATCTGGTGGTGTCAGTGCTGTACTTGGTGGTGCCTCCAGCAGTGACCCCCCTCATCTACAGCCTGAGGAACCAGGAGCTCAAGGATGCTGTGAGGAAGCTGATGACTGGATGTGTTTCAGCAGCATACACTGCCTGCTGTCCTCTGCAAAAGGCTCCCGGTGTAGCTCATGCCAGGCCATGTCTGTCTTTGCTGCTTTACATTGTTTTCCTGTTTCAGTTTGTGGTGATGTTGTCTTCATAGAAATGTCAGTTTTCATCTACTCCTGCTTAGTAACCACTCGTGTTGTGTGACCCACAGACTTGTGTCCTGTGGAGCACTCATTGTATTTAAGGGAAATAAATGATCCTGCAGTAACTTCTTCTCTGTGCTACGTCCTCAGATGGCAAGAATGAAGGGGAGTGAAATCAAGTTTCTGGCTGCTCCAGTTCTGGGATGGCTGCTCTGTACCTGGAGCAGGAAGAGCTCTTGGGAGCTCAGTGGCCAAGGCTGCCGTGCTGGTGTGGGCAGATGGGGTGGCATGGGGCTGCTGCATACCTCTCAGGTTGCCCTGGGCAGGAGAGCAGGGACACAGGTGTCCCTGCAGGGGACTCCCCTGCAATGGCAAAGGC